>PVHX01012286.1:5723-60079 GCA_004024805.1 Geosciurus inauris | reverse complement strand
ATGCACATCAGATAGAGCACTGATCTCCAGGATATATAAAGAACTCAAAAAACTTAACACCAAAAAAACAAACAATCCAATCAATAAATGGGCTAAGGAGCTAAATAGAAACCTCTCAGAAGATGATGTACAATCAATAAACATATATATGAAGAAATGTTCAACGTCTCTAGCCATTAGAGAAATGCAAGTCAAAACTATCCTCAGATTTCATCTCACCCCAGTCAGAATGGCAGCTATCCAAAATACCAGCAACAATAAGTACTGGCGAGGATGTGGAGAAAAAGGTACACTTAAACATTGCTGGTGGGATTGCAAATTGGTGCAACCAATCTGGAAAGCAGTATGGAGACTGCTTAAAAAACTTGGAATGGAATCACCATTTGATCCAGCTATCCCACTCCTTGGCCTATACCCTAAAGACTTAAAAACAGCACACTACAGTAAAGCAGTAAACTTTACAGCAGTAAACTTCAATGTTTATAGCAGCACAATTCACAATTGCAGAACTGTGGAAGCAACCCAGATGTCCTTCAATAGATGAATGGATAAAGAAACTGTGGTACATAGACACAATGGAATATTATTCAGCAATGAAAGAGAATAAAATTATGGCATTTGCAGGCAAATGGATGGAATTGGAAAGCATTATGCTAAGTGAAGTAAGCCAATCCCAAAAAACCAAATGCCAAATGGTCTCTCTGATTAGTGGATGCTGATGAATAAGGGAGGTGGGAATGGGAAACATAACAGAAATAGAGGATCACTGGATGCGACATGGGGGAGGCAGGGGGCAGGAAAGGGGAATGGGTATAGTAAAGATGGTTGATTAAAAAAAATATATATATATATATATACTGTTCATTGAAAGTGCATATGAAGGTGTTTAATATGAAGAATTTAATCTGCTTATAATTTTGTGCAAAGCTAGAAAAATTATGATTGTAACAATTTTTTCTATTTGCCTCAACAAATGTTTTCAGTGAACAGTGTGTACAGCTTCTGAAAATTTGTTTTTTTCTGTTATGTTTGATAAAATGTATTAAAATGCAATTTTTGAGAAAAAATAAATAAATTTTAAAAAGTGTATTATTTGTTTTACTTAATATGGTTTTTTATCTTGTTTTTGATTTCTATTATTTTTTTTTTGTAGATGTACACAATACCTTTGTTTTATTTTGATTTACTTTTATATAGTGCTAAGGATCGAACCCAGTGCCTTACATGTGCCAGGCAAGAATTCTCCCACTGAATTCTACAACCTCAGCCCCTGATTTCTAATTTTAGTCTATTACCAATGATATGATGTTAGGAATTATCTCTTTTTTTTAGTATTTGCTAAAATGTTTTATGCTCTAAAATGTGATCTCTTTTCAAGAAAAGCTCCATGTGCTCTTGAGAAGAAAGTAATTCGGTCATGGATAAGTGAACTATTCAATAGTTGTTTATTAGGCCCATTTGATTAACAGTATTTTTTTAGTCTAAAGAGGCTTTATTTATGTCTAGATTACCTATCTAATGGTGAGGGCTGTGCTGAAATAATCAAGTACTATGATATTGTGGTCTATTTGATTCTTTATATTGAGAATGGGCTGCTTTATGTACATAGCTGAACCACTGCTTAAGGTATAAGTATTTATAATCATTAAATCTTGTTGTTGGATGATTTCTGATACAAGTAGAAAGTGACCTTGTCTCTTATGATTAATTTTGGCTTGACTTCTACTTTGTCTGATATACAAGTAGTTGTCTCTGCTTGCTTTTGGTTTCCATTTCCATGGTGTATCTGTTTTCCATTCATTTACCTTCAGTCTGTGGATTTCTTTGCCTGTGAGTATCTTGGAAACAACATAGATTAGGTCTTGATTTTGAATCCAATCTGCAGATTGTCTTTTGATTAGACATTTAATAACATTTATATTCAATACTATTATAGAGAGATGATTTTTATGTTCTGACATTTTGATTTATTTATGTATATATTAATATTAGTTATTGATGAACCTTGATTTTATTCATTTATTTATATGCAGTGCTGAGAATCAAACCCAGGGCCTCAAACATGCTAGGTAAGTGCTCTACCATTGAGCCACAACCCCAGTCCTTGATTTATTCTTAATGCTTCATTTAGATTGGACTCTCCTTTACCTGACTATTCTTTTAGAGAGATCCACTCCTATGTTGGTTTGCATTCCTATTTTTCATTTCTTCTGCATGAAATATTTATTTCATTGAGTATGTTTTACACCTCAGGCTTAGTGGTTACAGATGCCTTTGGTTTCTGCTTATCATGTAATGTTTTTATTTCACCTTGAATTCTGAAGTATAGCTTTGCTAGACACAGTAATCTTGGTTGGCATTCATTTGCTTTCAATATATATTATTTTGGTATACATTATTCAAAGCACTCCAGGTTTTTAGGATCTGGGTTATGAAATCTATTGAAATCTGAACTGCCATACCTCTAAATGGGACCTGCTCTTTTGTTTCTCTCTTGTGGCTTTTAAAATTCTATCTTTATTCTATTTATTAGGCATTTTAATTATAATGTGTCTTAGGATCTTTTTTGATCTTACCTACATGAGGTTCTATATGCATCCTTTATTTGGATCTCCCTTTCATTCCTAAGATTTGGAAAGTTTTCTGACACTTGCTGAAAAGGTAGTGCATTCCTTTGATTTATATTTTTGAGCCTTCATCTATACCAATGATTCTTAACTTTAGTCTCTTAGTGTTATCTCAAAGTTCTTGAATATTCTGATTGTGGTCTATTAACATCTGTGCTTTACTGTTAATTTTATTTTCAAGACTACATACTTTGTTTTCATGGTCTGAGAAACTGTCTCCAATATGGACTAATCCATTCTTCATATTTTCCACTGAATGTTTAATTTGATTTATTTACTCTCTCATTTCAAGACACAAGAAGTAGATTAATGTTTGCCTAAGCATAAAGGGATTTGAGGCTTTAGAAATGATGGCTAAGAAATGTGGAATCTCTTTCACAGATAATGAAAATGGGTAAAGTTGATTATGGTTATGGATAGACAATGCTATGAAGGTACTAAAAGCCACTGTACTGTAGGTCTAACAAATTTAATACAAGGAACAGAAAGAAAGGAAGGGACACAACAGGGTAAAATAATTTGGGTATGCAGGAGGAGATAAAATTAGACAAAGATATGAATGTAAAGGAGAAGATAATATTTTCAAGAAAGAAATGTAAAAACTAATTAGTATAGTATTAAATCTAAGGGGAAAGAATTGTGTTGAAATAGAACTGATTATCAAAATAAGAGGAAAATGCAGATGACTATGACTAAATACAAATGGGCTCACTGAAACAAAAGAAAAAGGCAGAAATAGGAGAAAATGTTATTTTGGGTTAGTAACTATCAATAATATAAAATAATACCTCAAAGAATAGAAAGGCTACAGGCACATGATTATGATGGAAGATAGTTTACCATCCATAGAATAGAAACATAATGAATAATCTTCCATACATTATCAGAAGTTAATTCTGAGAGTTCCAAAAATGAGCACAGCATACATACATCATCTGTTCCTTAAGGTAGTAACTGAGAACCAGTTGTAATGAAAAGCAAAAATAAATAAATACTAAAATCAAATGTTTTCTTAAAAGCCCTCATAACCTCAACAAAGTATGCCTATTAATGACCTCTGATCAAAGATAATAAAATAATAAAACTTTGTATCTTAAATTTATAGATACACTCTTTCTAGATGGAACTTCAGAAAGAAAATTTGAAATCACAGTCTTATTAACAATCCACTAAGAATAAAATGTACAGGAAGACTGGTAGGGAGAAGAAAGATAGAATAGAGCTTATCACTTGGAAAAAGAGCTTTCAAATGTGTTAGGTAATATTTTCTACCTGAATCTATTCTAAGGTTTTTAGGTGTTTTAATAAATGTTTAAAAAAATTTTTTTAAACAAAGGTAAAACTTCCTAACAACAATCCAATTTTCTCAATTCTCCAAAATCTGCAAAAATTTCAGATTTTACAATCACAGAACATCAGCTTACAAAATGATCCGTTGCCATATGTCTAATCCACTTTTTTAATACTTATGCCAACGTGTACTTTCTTACCCAATGTTTTCAGAAAGCTATTTAATAGTACTATCCTTTTCATACATTCAGAATGGTATAGATACATTTAGTTTGGTTAGAAAAAAGGAAAATTATACAAGTAAATAACAAAGGCACCAGCTTACTAATATGAGCATTCTAGCTATCTAAGCCAACTTACAAAGAAAAAAACTTTAAAATAATGTTAGATTGATATTGCAAAACAATAAAATAAAAACTCTAGAAAAACCACCACTGAAAACAATAAATGGTATCTGCAAGGAAGTTCTAACTATATAGAATTAACTTATGGATGGGCTAGATTTTAAAATATTTTACATGGGAACTCAGTTATGATTTAAATATGATTTGAGTATACTCCACCAAAAGGATCGGTGTGTTATGTTCTTTGGATTGAGCACATTCTTAAAAAAATTTTTAAAATCACCAAATAAATAACCTAACATTACACCTATAAAAAGAATAAACCAACACCAAAAGCAGAAGACAGGAAATAATAAAACTCAGAGCCAAAATCAATGAAATTGAAACAAAAAAAATTTTAGAAAATCAACAAAAAAAAAACCCTTAGCAAAGCTTACTAAAAAAGAAAGAAAACATCTCAAATTTCTAAAATTGGTGATGAAAAGGAAATATCACCACAGACTCTATTGAAACAGAGAGGATAATCAGAAACTATTTTGAAAATCTATTCTACAATAAAATGGAAAATCATGAAGACACAGACAAATTTCTAGAGATATGTAACCTATCCAAATTGAATCAGGAGGATACAGAAATAGATCAAATTCAAGCAATCAAATTGAAGATGCCATCAAAAGGTTACGAACAAAAAAGCCCCAAGAAACGGATTCTTAGCCAAGTTCTACCAGACCTTCTAAGAACTTATACCAATGCTCCTCAAATTATAGCATGAAATAGAAAAAGAGGGAACCCTTCCAAACTCATTTATGAAGCTAGAAGCACTCTGATATGAAAATCAGACAAAGATATATCAAGAAAAGAAAACTTCAAATCAATATCCCTCATGAACATAGACACAAAAGTTCTCAAAATTCTGTTAAATTGCATACAAAAACATATTAAAAACTAGTGTACCACAATCAAGTGGGATTCATCACAGAGATGTTAATTTTGTTCAACATACAGAAACCAATGGGCATAATTCTTCACATCAACAGACAGAAAGACAAGAACCACATAATTTTCTCAATACATGCTGAAAAAGCATTTGACAAAATTCAGTATCCATCAGGCTCAAACTCTTGTAAAACTAGAGACAGTAGGAACATACTAAAACTAGAGATAGTAGGAACATTGTAAAAGCAATATATGCTAAAGCTAAGGCCAACTTCATCCTCAACTGAAAAAAATTGAAAGTATTCCCTGTAAAAACAGGAACAAAACAGGGCTGCCCTCGTTCACCACTTCTATTCAACATAGTCCTTAAAACTCTAGACAGAGCAATTAGAAGAAAGAAATTACAGGGATACGAGTAGGATAAGAAAAACTCAAACTATCTTTATTTCCTGTGACATAATTCTTACACTACAATGTCCAAAAAAAATCTATCAGAAAACTTCTGGAACTCATAAATGAATTCAGCACAGTAGCAGAATATAAAATTAACACCCATAAATCAATTATGTTCATCAGCTGAGAGAGAAATTAGGAAAACTATTCAATTCAAAATAGCCTCAAAATTATGTAAAATACTTGGGGATCAATCTAACAAAAGAGGTAAAAAACTTCTACAATGAAAATTCCAGAACCCTTAAGAAAGAAACAGAAAACCTCAGAAGATGGAAAATCACAAGTGTTCTTATATAGGCAGGATTAATATTGTCATAATGGCCATACCACAGAAAGCACTATACAGATTTAATGAAATTCCTATTAAATATCCAATGAAGTTCTGTGTAGAAAAACAAACCGCAGCCATGAAATTCAGTAGTACAAACAAGAGGCCCAGAACAGACAAAACAATATTTAGCAAGAACAGTGAAGCAGAACACCTCACAATACTAGAACATAAATGATACTACAGGACTATAGTATTAAAAGTAGCTCTGTATTAGCACAAAACAGGCATGAAGACTAATGAGACAGAATTGAAGGCACAGGGACAAACCCACACAAATGCAGTTATCTCATCTTAGACAAAGGCGCCATAAACCTACATTGGAGAAAAGATAGCCTCTTCAACAAATGGTACTTGGAAAACTGGAAATCCACATATAGTATAATGAAATTGAACCCCTATCTCTCAACCCGCACAAAACTCAACTCAAAGTGGATCAATTACCTAGGCATTAGAAAAGAGATCCTATGCCTACCTTGCATAGGATCTCTTTTCTAATGCGTAGGTAACTGATTTCCAGTTTTGTACCAGAAGAAAATGCAGGCCCAGTTCCCCATCATGTCTCCTTAGGAACCAATTTCCTCAACAAGACTAAAGCACAAGAAGCAAAATCAAGAATCAATAAATGGTATGATATCAAACTAAAAAGCTTTTGCAAAGGAAACAATCAAGAATGTGAACAGGGATCCTAGAGAATGGGAGAAAAATCTTTGCCACCTACAACTCAGATACAGCATTAATCTCAACGATGTACTAAGAACTCAAAAAACTTAACACCAAAAAACAAATAACCCAATCACTAAACAGGCAAAGGAACTGAACAGGCACTTCAAAGAAATACAAGCGATCAACAAATGTATGAAAAATTGTTCAACATCTCTAGCAATTAGAAAAATGCAAACTAAAACTACACTGAGATTCCATCTCACTACAGTCAGAATGGTAATTAGCAAGAATACAAGTAAAATAAATGTTGGCAAGACGTGGGGGGAAAGGTTGACTTATACATTGCTGGTAGGAGTGCAAACTGGTGCAACAACTACGGAAAGCAGTATGGAGATTCCTGAGAAAACTTGGAACCACCATTTGACCCAGTTATCCCACTCCTTGGTATATATACAAAAGACTTAAAATCAACATATTTCAGCAAAACAGCCACATCAATATTTATAGCAACTCAATTCACAATACCTAAGCTATGGAACTAACCTAGATGCCCTTCAACAGATAAATGAATAAAGAAAACATGGTATATATACACAATGGAATACTACTCAGCCATACAGAAGAATGAAATTATGGTAAACAGATGGAACTGAAGACTATCTTGCTAAGTGAAAAAAAAACAATTCCAAAAAACCAAAGGCCAAATGTTCACTCTGATATGTGGATGCTGACACACAATGGGCAGAGGGAATAGAAGTTCATTGTATTAGACAAAGGTAAAGAAGGGAGCAGAGGGGGCAGGGGAACAGGAAAGACAGTAGAACAAATCAGACATAACTTTCCTATGTTCAGATATGCATACATGGCCAGTATACAACAATAAAAATGGGATCCTATACTCCATGTATATATGTACCATGTGTCAAAAAATAATCTACTGTCATGTAAATCTAAAAAGAACAAATGAAGATATAGATTGCAATTAAGAACCAAAACTAGAAAGGTAAGAAACAAACATGTATCAATATAGAAACTGTTAAGATTCAGAGTATGTGTACTTATTTATTAATAGATAACCAAATTCACGTTGGTGGTCCAGCTAGACTTAAATACTGGACCCCACTGCAGGCAACATACACACAACAATGTATAATGCATAATAGGCTCTTGTGTGCCTATTATCACATAATGCCAGTATGTACAACCGAGATTGCATTAGTTTCTGATTGCTACATAATAAATTTCAAAGCGTTATCAATTTGAAAGAACAAAAAAGAGTTTTCTAAAAGGATGGAAACTTAATCCAACTATGTTATGCAGAGGTGAAGTCTTTAGGAGTTGACTGGGATTGATAATGTCATCAGGGTGGAGCTCCATGATTAAACACCAGAAGCCATAGAAAAGGAGAGAGACTACAGAACAGAAATAAACAAGTGTGCTCTAATCTCTTGCCATATGATGCCCTAAGGTCCTCTATATAGAAATCCAAATAGAAACCATCAATAGACAGGAATACTTCTATGAATATTCCAGAAGTAGTAAGTGAGGCTGAGACACCCACTTGGACCACAGAACTGACAAATATCATATTAAGGTAACAGGAATGATTTTAGTTTGTATCACCCCTCCCTGAAGCTGACACAGTACCACAGAGAGGATTCCCTTAGGCTTATAGTTTCTGCAGTAAAAGAAGTTAAGTTGAGGGGGACATATTCAAAAGCCTACTTCTCTCTTCCATGGGAAACACTTGAGGTACTGGTACAGTTAGTCCAAAGAGGATCAGCTAAAAATAGAAGAGAGGGATGGGGTTCACAGAACCAGTGGCAGATTATCATGGTGGTAGCTCCCTGTTCCAGCCAGGAGAGATGGCTAACCAGACACACAGTGTGGTCCTGTAGGAGAAACTGTAAACAGGTCTTCCATACTTGATTCCTAGCTAGCTTGACCTGCCAGCCGCAAGCCCACATATCCACAGAGCAGTGCAAGTGATCCCATTGAACCTTGTAGTCAGGCAGTAACCTCACCCAGAATGAAAGGTCAGCCTATGGACATGCCCAACTACAGATTCTCAACAATAAAACTGCCATGTCAGGGGATATAGCCTGCATCCCTACCCAAACAGAGGGAATTTGACAGCAGTACTGCTTTACCAGGGAGCCCAACCAGTGGTCTCACCAAATTAAGAAGCACGGCTAGCAGCCCCTTCTGATCCCAAAGAATAGCCAAAGATTCCAACTAGAGAACCTTACAGCAAAGTCTGTCTGCCTGTTATCGCTACCAACTGTTCCACCCAGAATATTAGTCTAGATGAACAATGAAGGTTTATTACACTTCCATCAAAGAAAAGCTGCAAAGGTCAAAAGAAGTGTGTGCTTCCTGATATGCTCAAACATTAATATAGATATACACAAATATTACAAATTTAGGGAAATATGACACCACAAAAAGAAACTAATACAGTGAGGGCATAGTTTGGAAGCAGAACACTTGGGTGGCATGCACGAGGTCCTGAGTTCAATCCCCAATGCAGCAAAAACAAAAATAAAAGTGAGGAGTAGAGAAAGAAATTAACTAATAAAGCTCCAATAATGAGCCCTACAGAAATAAAGATCTGAGAAATGACTGGAAAAAAAATTCAGAATAATCACCTTAAAGAAGTTCAAAGAACTACAAGAAAGTATAAACAGAAAATTAAATGAATTTTGGGGAAAAAAGACATGAATAACTCAAGAAGTCTAAGAAACAAACAAATAACTTTTAAAAATCTGATTCATACAGAAAAAGAATACTATAACTGCCAGGCATGGTGGTGCGCACCTGTAGTCCCAGTGGCTCAGGAGGCTGAGGCAGGAGGATCACAAGTTGGAGGCCAATCTCAGCAACTTAGCAAGGCCCTAAGCAACTTAGTGAGACCATGTCTCAAAAAAAAAGATTAAAGAATACTACAAGTGAACTTATAATTCCACAGAATACCTTAAGAGCAGACTCCATCAGCAGAAAATAGAATCAGTGAATTCAAAGACATGACATTTAAAATTATCCAGAACAGCAAAAGGAAAATAGTAATGAAAAAAAGAAGAAGAAAGCCCACTATGAAGAGAACTAACATGTGCATAATAGGAATGTATACAAGGAGAAAAGAATGAAAATGAGGCACAACACATATTTATTACTGAAAATTTCCCAAATCCAGTGAAAGATGTCAACATTCAGTTATAGGAATTTCAGATATTTTCAATAAAATTCAACCTAAAATTAGTTTACCAAGACATATAATACTCTAATTATCAAAAAAGCCAAAAAAAAAAAAAAAAGGAAATGATTCTGAAAAATAGCAAGTGATAAGAAATTAATTACATACAAGTGAGTTACAAGGTAATCTATTAGTAGATTATTCGCCAGAAATCTTGAAGATCAGGATAAAGTAGAATGACACATACATAGTCCCGAAGAAAAAGCCTGCCAAAGAACAACACTTTATTTGGCAAAGCTGAGAGAACAATACCAATTTAACAGATAAACAAAAGCTGAGTGGTTTCATCACCAACAGAACTGTCTTAAAGGAATTAATAAAGGGAGTTCATTAAAATGAAATGAAAGGTGCTACATAATAACTTCAAACATACGCAAAGTAGAAAACTCAGTTGTGCAAGTATTATGGTTTAAAATTGAGGTATCCCAAAAAAGCTCAATTGAGGAATTTTTCAAAGGTATAATAAGTAGATTTCAAAAACTGTAGCCTAATTGGTAGATTAATCCATTCCATGGATAATCTGAATGGATTACTGGATGGTAAATGCAGGCAGGTGGGCCATGACTAGAGGAGGTGGGTCACTGGTGAAATGCCCTTAGGGATTATGTTGTCCCCGGCTCCTTCCCTCTCCCTGTCTCCTTCTGCTTCTCAGATGCTAGAAACTCAGCAGCTTTCTTCCACCATGAAGTTCTGGGTCACTCCAAGCCCAGAGCAATGGAGTTAGCCGATCATACACTGAATCTATGAAACAATAAGTGCCATTGAACTTTTCCTCCTTTTAGTTGTTCTTTTCATATATTTTGGACACAATGACAAAAAGCTGACTAACACAATAAAAGATGGAAAAACATAGCCCATACTAATGGAAAACACAGGTGAGCCAAAGCAGCTATATTCATATCAAACAAAATAGGATCAAGAAGATATAAAAATTGTAATTATACACATACCAAAACCCAGAGGTTTTAAGTATATAGAACAAATATTAGAGAAGTGAAACTTGAAATACAGCATATTAAAATCTATGGAATGCAGAAAAAATAGTTTCTGGTGGGAAATAAATATCCTACCAAAAAAAATGTTACAATCACAATCTAATGTTACACTTCAAAAAACTAGAAAAAGAACAATAAAATCAACTCAAAATTAGAAACAGGAAAAAAAGAAAAAAATTCAATAAATAAAACTAAGCATTGGTGTACTGAACAGATAAACAGAATATGCCAACTTTCCACTAGACTTAGAAAAAAGGGACCATATTCAAATAAATAAACAAGAAATGAATGAGGAGATAGTTACTGATAACACAGAAACACAGAATCAGAAAATACCACCAGCAAGAAATAAAAGGAATATTTCTCAAACTCTTCCAAAAATTAAAGTATTTTCTTTCAAACTCATTTATGAGTCCAGCATTACCCTAATATCAAAGCCTGACAAGTAAAAAACAGAAGAAACATCCTAGGAAATTAGATGCAAAAATCAAATCAAATTCAATAACTTATTAAAAGAATTATTCAACATGATTAAATGGAATTTATCCCCGGGATTCCACGGTTGATGGTTTAAAGCAGGTCAATAAATATGATAACCACAGTGTGCGAATCCAGCTTGACCTGACTACAGCCATCTTGAATTGTAACCACTATGACTGCCTCTGAGTAACCATAGTCTGTTTCCCCCATAGAGTTTCCCAGACCACTATAAATAAACCAAACACAGTGGTATATGGAGCTTTACGACTAGTATAGTCCTCGTCAGCAATGTGCCTGATGTCTTCAATGCTAACTTGAAATAAACCAGGCACATTCTAGTTTGGATGAAAGCCACTCTTACCTCACTCTACCTAAGTCTTCTCCCTCCGACCCAAAGTACTCTTGCTGCTACCCTTGACTATATTCAGTAAGTCCCTCAAAACTGCACTCTGATCCTGGATCTGTCTTACTCTTTCTTCATTATCACAGGACCTTCTGCTTTGAGTTGCTAGTTCCTTTACAGTAGATTAGATTTTCCCAAAACACACATTAATAAAATGAAGAACAACAACAACAAAAAAAACCACATGATCATCTCAACAGATATAGAAAAAGCATTTGACAAAATTCAACACTCTATCATGATTATAACTATCAAAAGATTATAGAAACATGTTACACAATAAAAGCCATATATGACAAGCCTACAGGTAACAACTCAATAACAAGAAAATAAATAAACCAATGAAAAAACAGGCAAAAGACCTAAACAGACACTTCTAAAAAAAACATAAAAATTGTGGACAGGTACATGAAAAAAGTGCTCAAAATCATTAATCACTAGAAAAATACACATTGAATCCATAATGATATATTATCACATACCTGTTATAACTGCTATAATTAAAAAGACAAAAGATTATGCATTGACAAGGATTGGAAGAAAAGAGAACACTTGGTAGGAATAAAAATAAATAAACTCACTTTGGAAAAAGATATAGAGGTTCCTCAAAAAACTAATAATTGAATTATGATATGATCCAACAATCTTACTTCTAGTTATACTCAAAGAAAATAAAATCAAAGAAAGATCTGCTTATTACTGCTCAGTATAAAGCATTATACACAATTACCAAGATATGCAAGGAACAAAAGTACCACCAATGGATAAAGAAAATTGTGTGTGTGTGTGTGTAATGGAATATTATTCTATCTCCAAAACAAAGGAAAATGCTATTATTTGCAACAATATGAATGAATCTAGAGGACATTATGCTAAGTTAAATAAGCCCGATACAGAATCTTAAAAAGGTCAGACTATAGACAGTATGATGGTGACTGCACAAGTCTGGGTAGTACAGTGAAAGAGGAAAGGCAATTGGGGAGATGTTGTTCAAAGGGTATAAAATTTTAAATAGAATAAGTTTTTGAGGCCTATTGATCGGCATGGTGACTACAGGTAATAACAACATATTGTATATTTAGAATGTTGAAAGAGTACATTAAAATGTCTCACCACAGATAGTGAGGTATATAAGCACTGTGGCATTTATCAGCATGTTAGTAAACTAGATTTCATCATTACACTTTACAAATGCATATCAAAACTTCTCACTACATACTGTAAGTATATACATTTATGATGTCCCAGTTTTAAAAAAGTGAAATTTGCTGGGCAAAGTGCCACATGCCTGTAATCTCAACAGCTTGGGAGAGTAAAGCAGGAGCATTCCAAGTTTGAGGTCAGCCTCAGCAACTAACAAGGCCCTAAACAACTTAACTAGACCTTGTCTCAAAATAACAAATAAAAAAGGATAGGGGTGGGCTCAGTGGTAAGCAAACCCGGGTCCAATCCCTGGTATCAGTTTTAAAAAATTAATTAATTAAAATAAATTTTAAAACTATATATTAGTAAAAAAATATTATCTTCCAAGTACAAAACATATCCAGAAATTTGTATCAGGGAACAAAACTGAACAGCTTATCCCATACCTCAGATTTTTAAACATAAGCTATAAATACCCACTTTCAACAGAAATATGATTTAAGTTGAGCATGCTAAACATATGGATTTGAATGACAAAATATTAGTCACCTCTACTACAAATTTCCGATTTATTTTTCAAGAAAACTGTGTCCTTACCTATAGTTTGGAAGACTTCACTCATCAAAACTTCATTCACTGCTGAAGAGCTGACATTTCCAATATGAGACCAGCTTTGATATATTGCTTGTAGCAGAAGTGTCTGTGCTCTTGTAGCTTGAATTGTGAGATTTGGAAGTTCAAAGATACCTTCAGTTATAACAATTTGAGATCTTTTGGTCCTGCACAAGAAAACAGAAAAAATAACAATAGACAGCATTAATAAACAACATATTAAATGAATGAAATTGCAAGGGAAGAAAGTTATACATTCAGAATGTTCTTAAATGGAATTAAATCAAGGTTGGGTATGCAATTGTGATAACTGTTTAAATAGGTCTATTTCAGAAATTCTCACAATAATGAATAATGAAAATATAAACTAGAAAAATATCCATAAACACAAAAACTTTGCTGAAGCAATTATAGTTGCTAGACCAAGTCAACCATAAAAAAAGACCCAATGAAAATAATACAAGTTAACACATATAGAGAATTTATTAGCAATGTGCATTTTTAAAAATGTCTTGTATCTATTAACTTATATAATTCTGTCATAATAACCCTATGAGCATCTATCATATCATTTTTCAGATGCAAAAACAGATAAATTAAAGTATCATAATACTAAGTGGAAAAATTGGAATTTAATTCCAAGTGATCTGATCCAGAGCCCTCTATCCTGTGCTTCATATCACAAATATTTATTAAGCATTTACTTTATTCCCATGCCCCTACTTGCCAGTGATATGGAAAGGTAACATTTTTTAATTTTCTCCTCCAAAATATTTAATTCACTGATGCTTTATTCATCTGATTGGGTCTATGAATAAAGTGTCTCAAGCAATTAAATTTTCCAAATACCAAAGCCTCAAAGTTAACATTTGTGTGAACAATAAGTTGATACTAAAAGTTAACACACAACATAAAGTGAAAAATATATATATATGAAAAACAATACTCTAAGAGGCTATTACTGTAGATTTTGACACCTCACTCTCTCCTCCACCCCACAAATCTCTGTTCACCACTTTCTGAACCATATCCACACAGACAGAGTATTCAACATCTCTCATATATCATACTTCAAAAGCCTCGCTCTCCAACTCTTATTCGAGCCACTGCTATGAACACCAATTCAGTGCAGACTTTGGCTGGTGTTGCCTAAGGTGAAATATTTTGAGACACCATTGGAAATTACTTTGGATTAATGTTTACAGAACCTGAAACATGTAAACATAAATGTTCTCCCTCCACTTTCCCCTTTAGCAAACAATTCTGAGGCACATTTCATAAGTCTCCTACGAAGTTTCTGGAAATTAAAGACCAGAGAAGAAATAAACACTGAAATAACTAAACAAAGCCTTAATGAACTGTAGAACATTAAGCAATTGTTAGTAACTGAACACACCCAGAAGACAAAAGTGGAAGAAGGGGACCTGAAAATTATTTAAGGAAACAATATCAAAACTTTTTCTTAATCTATAAAACTATAAACTCAAAGATGTAAGAAGTTCAACAATTTCCAAGAATAATAGATGTAAAAATATACCAAATCACATTATAATCGAATTGCTGAAAACCAGTGTTAAACACAAAAATCCTAAAAACAGAGGGTAGAAAAATCACATAACACACAAAGAAACAAAGATAGAGTTAGGGATGAAACTGAGTATTAAAGTGCGTGATTAGTACATACAAGGTAGAAGAAAGAAAGGAAAGGAAAGCGGGAGGGAAGGAGAGAACAAAAAAAAAGAAAAGACTTCACAGAAATTATGTGCAAGAGAAGACAATGGAGTAATATTACTGAAATGATGGAAGAAAAAAGAAAAGCTTTCAACCTAGAATTCAAAATTCAGAGGAAATAGCTTTCAAAAAACGTAGGCAACATAAAGCCTTTTTAATATTAAAAAATGGGAAGAATTTCTCATCAGCATACCTGTGCTGCAAAAAGTAAAAAGAAAAAAATAGTTAAAGTAAATTCTTCAGGCTAAACAAATGTGATACCAGAAGGAAATCACTGTGATTCTACACAAAGAAATGTGATGAGTGCTAAGAATGATAAATATGCAAATGAATTTTAAGGAAAAAAAAAAGAAAATAATCTCTCAGTATCTTCTGAAGAAATTAAAGAACTCACTGTTCAAAGTAAAAATTAAAAAATAGTAACATGTTAACCTTATAACTTCTGTAAAAGGAAAACTATGGCACCAATAGGTTAAAAGACAGGTGGAAGGAAATTAAGTACACTGCTATGAGGTTACTGTATGATGTATAATGTAGTAAAATATTATTTGAAGAATACTGTGAATTCTTCAAATAATAAGAATGAGATGTAAATTCTAAACCCTAAAACAATCAAACCCATAAAAAAGAAAGGTAGAATGAATAAAGGCCATAGTAGAGACAAATGGAATAGTAGAGATGAAATGGAATCAATCAAAATGAAGATAGAAGAACAAGAACAAGAACAAAATAGAAGAACAAAACAATAGATGAGACCATCACAAAACAAACAGCAAGATAACAGACATAAACCCCAAACTATACATTATGTTAAATATCAAAGGTTTAACTATACCAATTAAAAGAAGAGATTATCAGAATGCATTAAAAAAAGCCAAGTCCCAACTCTAACCCACTAATAAGAAACCCACTTTAAATATAAAAAAGGTAGATTCAAAGAAAAGGGGACAACGATGAAAAGGAGAGTAAAGGGACAGAAGAAAAATTATGCCATGTACTTCAAATTAAAAATATTTACATAGTAATATCAAATAAAGCAGATTTCAGATAAAAGATCATTACTAGGGATAAAGAGGGATTGTTTATAATGATAAAAGGGTCAATTAGGTTTACAGGCATTACAGACCTTCCAAATACATAAATTTTTAAAAGATGTAACTGAGAAGAGGAACAAATTTAAAAACTGGAGATTTCAATACTACTCTCCCAGTAATAGATACAATAGAAAGTCAGTAAAGACTTTTTTAGAACAAAAAACACCATCAATAAATCTGATCTAATTGAGGATTACAGAACTCCCACTCCAAACATCAGTATTAACCAATACACATTATATTCTGGGCCAAAAAACAAGTCTCAATAAAATTAGAAGGTCTAAAATCATACAGAGTATATATGCTGATCACAGTGGATTAAAACTAAAAACTAATAAAAGTATCTACAAAAATCCTCCAGTATTTTAAAATTAAACAAAGAAAACATAACTCAGAATAGAACCACAAACATCATAGATAAAATTCAGAAATTAACACAAAATGAAACTTTTGAAAACTTATAAAATGATTTCAGAAAAGGATATTGATATATGTGGCAGAAGAGGACAATCTAAAATATACATAATCTGGGTTCCTGGAGAAAAGTGCAAAACAAATAGAATAGAAATAATATATAGAAATGTCTAACGAATAATATCTTGACTAAAATAAAGACTTAAATCAAAGTGTATACTATGTCATAAATATATGAATTCAGGATAATCATTATTCTAGTAAATTTATTGAACTACAAGAAACAAAGAAAAATTCAATGGACATTCAAATAAAGTATATGGAGAAATCAGGACTTCTCTACAATTTCCCTTACTTGTCAACTATAATGTAGTACACACAATCAATTTATGTGCACAATTTACCTTTACTAGGATATAAGGGGATTTCAAACAGTATATTGTAGAGTTGGGATACTAGGAGAAGAGGGCCAGGACAATTAGTTACCATTGTCACTACTGGGCATGTTTTAATTTCAGTCATTTTTCAAGTCAATAGACTCCTTATTTATCCACTGCTACAGTAGCCATGGTCCACTATCCTTCAAGGTCAAACTGAAGTTTTACTTCACAGTTTCTAGATCCACAAATAAATGACACGTAATGTTCTCAATATTATTTTAACTATTAGTCTTAGATGAAGCCTAGCTTTCTTATAGCTTCATGCTGAATCTGTTCTATAGAAAATGTATAAAATCAGCAAATATTTATTAAGTGCCTATAGCAGTCATATTCTAGTTACTTAGAAAACATTTTAGTAATTTTAAGATACAAAAAAAAAAACCCAAAAATGAAAACTGCTGTCCTCATGGAGCACACATTCCAGTAGACAGGGAAGACAAAAATCACTATACAATCATTAAATAAATGGTATGAAAAAGTGATAAGACAAATACCACCAGAAATGAAAAGTAGAGCATAACAAATGGAATGAGACTGCTTCAGGGTTAGGAGCATTCTCACAGGTGGTAGGCAGACGTTATTATAAAGATGGATCTCACTCAACTGAAACTAAAGAAGTCATGATGGAGGGAAGAAATAGCTATGTGATTATCTGTTTCAAGATAAAAGAGGTTGTGCAAAGACCATGAGGTAGATGTGAAGCTGGCAAGTTCAAGCAGGACAACAGCATGGCTACAAAAGTTTGGTAATTACCTAATTGACTAATTTGGCTGGTTTCCTATCGCCTCTATCCAAAGAAGTACATGAATAGGTCTTACATAGCCATTCAACTGAGAGTCCATCTAAGCCTGACTCCATAGGATTCCAATTCTGAAATTTACATTTTGAAGTCTCTTATCTCCAAATCTACCCTAAAAGTTTTTCATTTAAGGTAACAGAATACAATATGAAAATTTTTAAATCTAAGTTCTATTTCTGGCTTGACTTTTAAATGTTTTTAGGAAAAAAGTAATGTAAATTTTCTAAGCTTCACTTTTCAATTCAAAACACAGACATAAAAACACTTGCTCAACCTATTAACAGATGACTGAGCAAAAAATCCAACTATACTTAACATTAAAATTTAATAGGTACACTCTTTGCTAACATCTGAAAAGACAGACACCATCTTTACACTTAAAAAATTCAGAGTCTAGTATCAAGACAAGTAAACCAAGAATTACAATTCAACATAATTAATGCTGAAATAAAGATACATAGAAGTCACTGTGAACTATGTGGGGAGATATAGTGCCTAAAATAAAGACTACAGAAAGAACTGTGGGGAGGGAACTGCAAGTTTCATAATTCAGCTGAATTCTGAAGGATGAATATGCATAATTTCAGCAAAAACCCTTCATAAATTCTTTACAGAAAAATAAAACACAATGGCCAAAGGACATAAACAGGAAACTTGGTGGAGATGGAAACAGAAATCACTGATAAATATAAAAGACTAAACCTCTCTGCTAAATAATTAAGTGCAAATTAAAACATGTATGTCTCTTTAACCTCTCAGACTTTAACCCATGTTCTAGGGATCTATGAGATAAAATTTTTCATGTAAGGGCTAGAGCTGTAGTTCAGTGGTAGAATGCTTGCCTAACAGGTGGGAGGCACCGAGTTTGATCCTCTGCACCACATAAAAATAAAGAAATAAAGTAAAGGTATCTTGTCCATCCACAACTAAAAATACTTTTAAAAAAATCTTCATTGAGTCTCCCAGAAGACTTACACAATGAAAGTTTTTGTAGCAGTACATGAAATCACATAAACCTGAGAACATCTCAATGTTTAATAAATTATAGTATAGTACACTAACTTTATACGAGACTATTAAGATTTTTTAAAGGTATGTTTAAAACTAAATGGAAAGATCTTAAATGTTATCTTTGGTGTATTCTGAAATATGTATACACTCATGTAACTGACATTCCAACACATCAGGATGTTCACTGGACCCTCTTACAGGGCTATAGGCCACACCTCCTCAGACAACCACTGGTCCGTTTCATTTATCATACATTAGTTTTGCCCACTTTAAAGTTTCATAAAATGTTTAGGTCTTCTTTCATTCAGCAAAATATTTTTTAGAATCCTCCATATTACTGTCTACGTCAATAGTTCAAGTCTTTGAATTACTGAGTAATATTTTTTTGACGATACTACAAATATATCCAGTCTCATGTTGATGGGCATTTCAATTATTGTCAATTTGGGGCTATCATGATTAAAATGACTACAGATATTTTTGTATAATTCTTATTGATATATATATTTTTAATTTCTCTTAGACACATATTAGCTCTTTAAAGATAATACCCTTTCATAATAAAATAAAATTACACTCAGAAAACTAAGAATAAAACTAAGAATAAAAGGAAACTTCATCAAAACAATTTCATGCTCTTATGAAGAAGAAACTATTAACATCATTAATAGTGGTCAAGGACTGAAAGCTTTCTTCCCAAAATCATAAACAAGACAAGGATGTCTACTCTTGCCATTCTGTTCAACATAAAGAATAAAAGGAAACTTCATCAAAACAATTTCATGCTCTTATGAAGAAGAAACTATTAACATCATTAATAGTGGTCAAGGACTGAAAGCTTTCTTCCCAAAATCATAAACAAGACAAGGATGTCTACTCTTGCCATTCTGTTCAACATTGCAGAGCAGGGCGTAGTGGCTCACGCCTATACTCCCAGCTACTTGCTACTCAGGAAGCTGAGGTGAAAGGATTGCAAGTTCAAGTCCAGTCTGGGCAAGTTAATGAGAATCCATCTCAAAAAAAAAAAAAGGAGGAGGAGAAGGAGGAGGACAACAAGGAGGGAGAGGAGGAAGAAGAGGATGACGACAACAACTATAGAAATTTCAGCCAACAAATTAGGCAAGAAAAAGAAATAGAAGACATTTAGACTATAATATTTCAAGTGAAACTATCCATACGCACAGAGTACACTATCTTATCCATAGAAAACATTAGTGCTAACAAATGAGTTAGTCAAAGTTGTGAGACGCAATGTATACAGAAATCAATTTTACATCTATATACTTATAATGAGCAATATAAAATGCAACAGACAAAAGAATTCTGTTCACATTATCAACAAAAATAAAAAATATTCAGAAAGAAACATAATAGACTTCTCAAAAGTAAAAAACAGTCTTTGAAGAAATTAAAGAGAACTTAGATAAATAGAAAGAGCTAAATTTGTGGAGGAAAAGTTAGAAATGTGAATGGTCAACAAATACATGCAAAAGAGTACCTCTGAGTTCAATCTCCAGTACCAAAAAGAAATACAAGTAACAATAAATGTTGGTGAGGATCTAGAGAAAAGGGTACAGTCATACACTGCTGGTGGTATTGCAAACTGGGTGCAACCACCATGGAAAGTAGTATGAATATTTCTCAAAATTCTAGGAATGGAACCACCATGTGACCCAGCAATCCCACTCCTTGGTATATACCCCACGGACTTAAAATCAGCATACTACAGTGATGCAAACACATCAATGTTTAGAGCAGCACAATTCACACCAGCTAAGCTATGGAGCCAATGTAGGTGCACTTCAACAAATAAATGGATAAAGTGGATATAAAACACACACAATGGAGTATTAATCAGCCATACAGAATGACTTTGTGACATTTGCCAATAATCTGGAGACTATCATGCTAAGTGAAATGAGCCAAACCCAAAAAGCCAAAAGTTGAAAGTTTTCTCTGAAATATGGAATCTAACCCACAATAAAGGGGTGGAGGAAGAACAGAAATCCATTGGATTACACAAAGGGGAATGAAGGGAAGGGAATGGGAATAAGAAAGGAAAGTGGAATCAATCTGACATGATGTTCCTATGTGCATATATAAACACACCACAGGGAATCTCACCACTTTTACATCCACAAGAAATTAATTTGGAAAATAAATGAAAATAATTATGGGTAAATGACAGAAAGATCAATAAGGGGAATGTAAAAGGGGAGGAGATGTACTGGGGTTCTAATTAGAATAAGATATATCCCATGCTTATGTAATTACATCAAAATAGATTCAATTGTCATATATACTTAAAAAAAGAACCAATAAAATAAAAAGATGGTAATATTCCTCAAAGCAATCAGTAAATTAAAAAAAAATCCCTATTAAAAGCCCAGCTGTCTATTTTGATAAAATGAGTAAGTTCATATTTAAATTCACATGGAATTAAAAGGGACCCTTAAAATAGCTAAAACAATCTTGAAAAACAACTAAATTGGAAGATTCACACATTCCAGTTTCCAAACTACTGTTATTAAAACAGTGTAATACTTGCATAAATCAATGCACTGGATTTGAGAGACTAAAATAAACCTATAGATCTTTGGTTAAATGCCTTTTTGTGTGTCAAGACCAGTCTATGAGGAAGAAATACTCTTTTCAACAAATTGTTTTGAAACAATTAGATATCCACATACAAAAGAACGAAACTGGACCAAAACCTCAAATCATATGAAAGAATTAAAAATGGATCAGACAACCACAAGAATGAGATCCGAATTAGAATAAATTATACTCCACGTATGTGTAATATATCAAAAACACTCTACTGTCATATATATCTAAAAATAAAAAAATAAATTTTGAAAATGAATCAAAGTGCCAAAAATATGTAGTTTGTACAAGTAAAACAAAGGTATAAATTCTTATTATTTGAGAATAGAATATTTCTTAAGTATGACACCAAAAACATAAGCAACAAAAGAGAAATCATAAAATTAGCTTCATCAGAATTTAAAATGTTTCCATTTCATGGGGCATTATGAAGAAAGTAAAAAGGCAATATATATAATATGAGAATATATTTTCAAATCACATATCTGACAAAAATCTAGCTTTCAGCATATGTAAAAAATTTCCATAATTAAACAACAAAAAGTACATGTATAAAGCTCAATTTTAAAAAGTGAACATAGGACTTGAATACACATTTTTCAAAAGAGGATAGACAAATAGCCAACAGAACACAAAAAGCAGTTTAACATCATTAGTTATTAGGGTAATGAAAATTAAAACCACAAAATACCATTTTCCACCAAGTAGAATAGCCATAATAAAAAAATGGATAATAACAAGTGTTGACAAGGATAAAGAGAAACAAAAACATTATATACAACAGTAAAACTACTGTGTAAAACAATCTGGCATTTTATCAAAAAGTTAAATGAGGCCAGGCATAGTGGCGCACACCTGTAATCCCAGTCACTCGGGAGGCTGAGGCAGAGGGATGGAGAGTTCAAATCCAGACTCACCAACTTAGCAAGGCCATAAGCAACTTAGTGAGAGATTTCAAAATATAAAAAACAAGCTAGAAATGTCACTCGGTGTTTGAGCGCCCTTGGGTTTAATCCCTGGTATTAAAAAAAAAAGCTAAAACATGGTGTTACCATATGATCTAACAATTATATTGATAGGTGTATACCCAAGAGAACTATTACACATTCAAAAAACAAACGATAAATGAATGGGAATAATAGAAGTATTTTTTTAAGTGCTGGATATTAAACCTTGTGCATGCTAGGCAAATACTCTACCACTGAGCTACATCCCCAGTTCCCTTGTCCCCATCCCCCCCAATTTATTGTTTGAATTTTAGGATAGAGTCTCATTAAATTGCCTATACTGTCCTCAAACTTGCAAATTTCCTGCTTTATCCTCCCAAGTAGCTGGGATTATAGGCATGAGCGACTGTGCCAGGAATAGCAGCAATGTTCTTTTTTGTTGTTGTTGTTCTTTTTAGATATACATGACATTAGAGTATATTTTGACATATAATACATATATGAAATATAACTTATTCTAATAATGATCCCATTCTTGTGGTTATCCATGATGTGGAGTTTCACTAGTCATGTATTCATATATGAACATACGAAAGTTATGTCCCATTCATTCTACTGTCTTTCCTGGTCTCATCCCCCTCCCTTCCCTTCAGTTCCCTTTGTCTAATCTACTGAACTTCTATTCTTCCCTCCCCCGCATATTGTGTGTTAGCATCCACATATCAGAGAGAACATTCAGTCTTTGGTTTGGGGGAATTGGCTTATTTCACTTAGCATGATAGTTTCCAGATCCATACATTTACCAGCAAAAGTCATAATATCATTCTTTCTTATGGCTGAGTTACATTCCATGTGCATACATACCACATTTTCTTTACCCATTCATCTGTTGAATGGTTCCTAGGTTGGTTCTATAGCTTAGCTACTGTAAATTGAACTGGCAGCAATATTTTTAATGACCAAAAACTGTAAACAAACCAAGAGAATACCAACTGATGAATAAACAAAACATTGTGTATCTACACAATGGAGTATTACCCCACAAATAAGAATAAAATACTGATACCATGCTACAATGTGAAGAAAACTTTCAAGATTCCTTCATATAATAGCATATATGCTAAAAGAAGCCAAACAGAAAATGCCATATATTATATAATTCTATTGTATGAAATGTTATCCAGAATCACAGACACAGGATTTCTTTTTTAGAAGTTTTGAAAATATTCCAGATTAGAAAGGAGGGAAAACTGAGAAACATTATGAGTACACTAAAAAATACTGAATTGTACTATTTAAAATTAAACAGATCAAAATCAATATTAGCTAATGTAAATTTTTGCTCGATTAAAAGAAAGGCTCCATATGGTATTTAGAACTCTGTTCCTAAAAACATTAGTACAATATGCTACTGCCTTCTCATGCTTAAAATAGCAACAACAATTAAAAAAATAAACCACTGGGAATGCCTACATCTCTTAATCGGCATGTCAGATAACTTTAATATATATCTGCACATTGAGGCAGCAACCAACTTGTGCATACAACTTTCAAATATGACTACAACATATGATTTCAAGTAAATCTAACCTTCACAATTCAGATCACATTTTACCATAAAAGCGAAAGAATCAGAATGCGTGGACCAGAGATAAATATGCACTAAATAAAAGTTTCTTCACACTAAAATAGTAGAAATCAAAAAGAGATATGAAGATAAATAAATTTCACCTAATTCACATGTTTATTTAGTTGTCATTATTGTGTTCTTTAGCTTTTCTGACATTTGGGGCATTTTCTAAATCTTCTTCAACTTTCTTATTTTCCATTTTCTAAGAGTGTAAAAATGAACAATTGATTCTATTGCATTTTCAAACTGTATTCAAATTCCTGACCAAAAAAGCAAGCAAACACACACTTTGTTGTTATTGTTAGTGACACTAACTAAAAATAACAAACATTTAGAAGACCTGCTATGATATAAACTGTATGACTAAGAACTCTATTTCCAGATACTCTATGGCATTTAGGAAGACCTATGGTATACCAAGAGCCATGTTCTTGTAAGCATAGCAATAATTATTTATAAGACAAAATTATAGATGGGATTCTTTTAACAAGTAGGTCTTTACTACTTTATAATAAATTTAGCTACTGTATATGGTACCATAACCTATTCAAGCTATCATATGTCACATAAAATGATTCCCAAGTGGATAACATGTGTAGATACACAATGTTTTGTCCATCTATTCATCAGTTGGTGTTCTCTTGGTTTGTTTACAGTTTTTGGTCATTAAAAATATTGCTGCAAATAACAAGAATATATTTTTGTTATTACTCAAAAAGATTAACTTAAATTTTAATAATGCCTAAGGGTAGCATGTAATTCTCTCACTCAGAATTAACATAAAAGAAAATAACATTTTGTACTATTTTATAGTAGGATAAACAAAGTAATTCTGTCATACATGGATGAAATGTTTTCATGGTTTTACTTTTCAGCTATAACCAACTACAAATAAAATACATTTTATTATACTTCTGTTAAATACCCTGGTAACACTGACGTTAAAATAAATTAATTTGAAGTGATTTGGCAATAAATGGTAACTTGCACAATATATCTGTTAGTATAACAATATCAATGAAAAGTATTTTGTCGTCTTCTGGTTTTGTCAGTTTGGAAATATAGCCAATAGATTAACAACTAACAACCATGCATCTATTACCCAAATCAACACTACATCATTTTGGCTCCAGAAATTTTTAAAAAGATCAATAACTTCTACACCTTTGTTAATTTATTGAGTGACTCCTTAAAATGTCAATGAAAACTCAATAAATGTGCGATTTTCTTTATAATTTATGCCACTATATACTTATTAAACTTCATTTAAAATATAACATCACACTAAAAATTTATATTAAAAATATCTAACAAATTCTAGAATCACTTGTTTTGATATTACTAAAGCTCAATTTTAACAGTTAATATATTCAACATATACCTATTTCTCATACCCAAAAGTCTTACTCTGAACATATGTTCATTTTACAGAATAGGTTTAAAAACTATCAATTTAGACATTACTCTCTAAGGGAAAATAAATTTTAGTGTAACTAGTGAGATAAACAACTCATTAAAACTCAACTTGGACAAATTCCAGGATAAATGAAGGAAACAGAAACAAGTAGGTCTTGATTGTATAGTAGCAAAGACTGAAAATGAATATGCCCTAATTAATAAATACATTAACAGATTCTTATTGTACCACTTGCTGACAAATTGTAATACAGAGCTGATAAAATTTCTGGACCAATCTGTCATTCCTATAAAGAGAATTCTTCCTTCCAAATTTTAAACAGAAAATATTTAAGTGTGGTTCTTACTACTGGATTCAATCCACTCAGGTTCACAGGAACACCATAAAATTTTGGCCATATGTTCACTTGAGGAACAGACATCCATTCTCTTAAAATCAACACACCTCATAGCAATTGAAAGAATATTCTCAGCAACAGCTGGATCTGAAGATTTATGTAGAGTCCCCAAATGCAAAGTTTGAGCATACAAATTGGTTCCAAAAAAATATATTTTGTTATTACTCATATCCTGTATGGTAAAATAAGATTAGTTCACAGTTTCCAAAACAAAATGCATACAAAACTTCACTAACTCAGCTTATGAGTACATTTCAAAAGCCTAAGACATGTATATTTGTTTGCATAATGACTACCTACATAACATACCATACCCAATGGGAAAAAACTTTTGAAGTGTAAAAAATTTAAATGGCAAGTAAAATGAAAAGTTAAAGATATTCTTTACTCCCACTTAGATAATCACTTTTATGAATTAATCATACACACAGAGACCTCTGAATATTGATTCCATGCATTTGAATGTAACATTTATAAAATTAATGGGAATATGTATATGTACACAATCTGCTCAAACGACCAAGCTACATATTCTAGAAATCACCAAGATCTTTCCACAAAAATCCAAATGCTTCTATTGTGGTTTTTTAAAATGTATGTATGATATTGCTACCATTCAGCAGTATAACCACATAAGCTTTTCTCAACATCCTCACTAATATTAGCTATTATATTTTTATTATGCTGATTTTAGCACTTACAAATTACTGTTTTATACAAATTCTTACACAAATCCCATCCTGTTGAGAATATAAAAATATTTCACTGTTTTTCAAATTTCTAAAATATATTTTTGAATTTAAATGTTAGGTAGCAGATGGGAACAGAAAATAGGAAGTAAAACTTGTCCACTACTAAAAGAAAAATATAAAGAATGTCTTGATTATTGTAATACATAAAATACAAAGTCTAATTATATACTAAGCAAACAAAAATGAATTCTTATAAAACCATTGTGAAATACTATTTCACATCCACTGGAATATATACTAAAAAGAGAATAACAACAGTTGACAAAACTGTGGAAAAATAGGAACCCTTATCCATTGTTGGAAAGAATGTAAAATGGAGACATTGGTCAAAACTTATTGACAGTTACTTAAAAAGTGAAACAGTTAAAAATATGAATTTACTATATAGCCCAGTAATTCCATTCTTATGTAAGTCCACACAAAAACTACCACAGTTTGTATGTATTATTTCATATCTTATAATTTTATCTTAACATT
Organism: Geosciurus inauris; assembly: GCA_004024805.1. Classification (NCBI taxonomy): domain Eukaryota; kingdom Metazoa; phylum Chordata; class Mammalia; order Rodentia; family Sciuridae; genus Geosciurus; species Geosciurus inauris. The sequence goes on along the minus strand of PVHX01012286.1, from coordinate 32,833 downwards.
TTTCTTTATTATAATAGTTATAAAGCTCTAAACAACCTAAATATCCATCACCTGGTGAATGGATTTAAAAAAGTCATTTATCCATACAAAATCTTATTTAACAATAAAAAGGAATAAAGTATGATATACATTACAACATGGAGGAACCTCGAAACAAAAGATCACATACTACATATTCCAGTGATAGAAAATACCTAGAAAAAGTATATACATAAATACAGCAAGTAAGTCTGTAATCTCCTCAAGTTCAAATGGGAACAAACACTAAAAGTATAAAAAAGCTTTTCAATGGGTGATGGGATTTCTGGTGATGAAACCCATTTTGTTAAATTAATTAAAATTCATTGAATTGTATTCTTAAAGCAGGTTAATATTGTCTCAACGTTTGTTTTTAAATAATAATTCTAAATTTACTAGAGGACTATGTACTAGTTTCTAAGATTTTTAAAACTCTCAAACACTGTGATTCCAATAGAAGAATACTCAGTTAAAATCCATATTTATTAAGCAAGTACTAAGCATTAGACTCTACCACACAGTAATACTGAAAAGCAAATCTATACTCAAGAACTTAACACATACCATATAACAAAAGATATCATTGTTCATTAAAATATTTGCTGTGCAAAAAAACAAATGCAAGGGGCTGGGATTATGGCGCAGTGGTAGCATGCTCGCCTAGCGCGCGAGAGGCACTGGGTTCGATTCTCAGCACCATATAAAAATAAAATAAAGAAAATAAAAATAAATAAAATAAAATAAAATAAAATAAAATAAAGATATTCTGTCCACCTACAACTAAAAAATAAATATTTAAAAAAAAAATGCAAGATACTGAGCTGTATATCTCCCCAACACCATTTGAGCATTGTCACTGTGAACTTTTTACTTAGTAAGTTCAAGAGTAAAATTTCATTTAAAGTATGGATCCTTAAGAAAAGAAATAAAAATTCTGCTAACTTTTATAAAGTACACCCCAAACAATGAAAGTTTCCTATTAGAAATTCTATGCCTTAGGTGCAGCAGTGGGGCATAACAGCATGCTCTAAGGTCTAAACTCAACAAACTACTGATGCTAAATAAAAACAAAATGGCTACAATGTAAACAAAAAAGGTATACATGTAACATGTACCTTTACTTTAGAAACTGTGAATTCCTTCTGATTTCTCCAATTTCTAATACCATGGAACATATTTATAATCCTTTTTCAACATACTCGTAATCCTTCTCCATGGATGAGACACTTGGATTCAATTATCCTAAACAAATCTACTTAGTCAAACCAAGAATAAACAGAAAATGCTTTAAAAAATGGAAATTCATATTATCAGTTGCCAACTCATACTACTGAAGAAAGCAAACAAGACTGCAAGTTTGAAGTCCTTTCTTTGTTAGGTAAAATTTATAAACAGTACCATATAAAAATCTGTATCATATAAATGATTGAGTTTTGAAAAATACTCAAACCTGTTATAACCCATACATCACTGAGATACAGAAATTGTCTTCTCTCCAGGACATTCCCTTATATCTTTACCAAACAATCCTCCCTCCTCCATCTTCTCAAAAGCAAACTTTTCACATTTTTTCACCACAGATTAGTTTTGACTCTTGTAGAAATTCACATAAATAGAATCATAGACCACTGTTTATGTTTCTTTTGTGTTCAGTGTTTTTCACCTGATACACAATTGTGTATCAGCAGATCATTATTTTTTATTGATGAGTTGTATTTCATTGTATAAACATACCATGATTACTTTCATTTCAAGGGCTGCTTCTACTTTGAGACTATTCTGAATAAAGTTGTTATGATCATTGTCCGTGTGATTTTTAACTTGCATTTCCCTTATGACTCAAGTACTTTTCACAAGTTTAGTATATCTTCCTTTGTTAACTGTTTAGCTCTTTTTATAATTGGAGTTTTTTTCTCTCATTAAGCTCTTAAGAGTTCTTTATATAGTCTGCTTTCAAAAATTCTTTCAGATACATATTTAGTGAATATTTTCATAGACTCTGTTGCTAATTTTCTTCACAAATCTTCTGGAAGTTTCAAAAGGTACCAATTGGTATATCTACTATATTAATGCATATGACTAAAAACATTCTTCTTTTTTGGCATTTGGTCAAACAAAATTTTCTACAATGTTTAAGAAAAAAGGTGACTTATTAATTTCATAAATATTGTAATGTATATTCACTTGCACAAGTTAAGTAAAGATGTGAATAACAGTTAAAATGCAGAAAACAAATAATTTTTCTAACTAGGTCATAAATGCATAAAAATCTTATATGACACTATTTAAAGCAGCTAGGATTTATTAATTTATTTAGTCTTCGAAATAATAGGAAATAGGAATTCCTTCCTTTTACAAATGAGAAAACTAAGGCACAAAGAGATAATAACATAACTTTCCCCAGTTTATAAGACTAGTTAAGTGGAGGACACATGATATTAATGCAAGCAATCTACTTCTGAGGTCCATGATCTTAACCACTATACTCATAGATCAAGTGCTACCCAATATTCATATAAAACCATCCACAAAAAAAAAAAAAAAAAAACTTAGTAAAACTCTAGACATCCATGCATGTATTTTTTTGTTTACATAAATGGTAAAATTTTGTATAATATATTCTATAACCTTTTTTGTTTTTGTTTTTGCTCACTATATATCATGAAAATCTCTCTATAACAATGTAAGTAGGCTTGGGAAGCCAATATGAGTAAGATACTAAAATGTGCATTTTCTTCCTTACTCCTCCAAAAATTTATAGTTCTCCATAAGCACTAGTTAATTCACACACCGGCTGCCAGACTTGTTTGACATGCTTTTGGAAGATAGCTCTAATTATGTACTTCCCTTAATAAAACATTTTAACTCTCATAGCTTTTACAACATAGATTAAAATCTTTAAAATATTTTGTGATACCTTCCATAGTGCACACCTGCTTAGATGTCTAGATTCGCCAAACCTCCTGCATACCTCCCTCTTACTTTCTTTAATGTTCTTATGTTTTACCAGTCTTTCTCTATATTTTTTCACTTGTCTATAGCCTAAATAATTATTACACATACCTTGGATATTTACCTAACTGATAATTTGTCTGAGTGGGTCACAGTCCCTTAATATATACCTTTATAGGACAATGTTTTTGTTTATTGTTTTATTTTTCATAGAAGGAATTATACACTGCTTTACAATTATTTAATAGCCTTTCCACTTCCAAAACATTAGTTTTGCAACTTGTGGAATCAAAAATATATATATTATAAACAATAAAAGACTCATTACTTCAAGCTCGAAAAATATTAAACATTAACAGATTCTCCTAGAAAAATGACAGAACAAAGTCAGAGTTACTATCAAGACCCTAGGGCTGGGGTTATGGCACATGGGCTGGAGTTATGGCACAGGGCTGGGGTTATGGCACAGTGGTAGCATGCTCGCCTAGCATGCATTAGGAACTGGGTTTGATCCTCAGCGCCACATAAAAATAAAAAATGATATTCTGTCCACCTACAACTAAAAAATAAATATAAAAAAAAGACCCTGCTATTCCATTCACAACTGGATCAAAACAATGAAATACCTAGGAATACACCTAACCAAAGGAGTGAGAGACCACTACAATGAATATTACAGAACACTAAAGAATAAAATTAAAGACACTAGAAGATGGAAAAACTCCCTTTATCAATGGATCAACAGAACTAATATTGTTCAAATAATCAATCACCAAAAGCATACACAGATCCAATACAATCACCATCAAAGTATCACTGACATTCTTCAAAGAACAAGAAAAAAACTCATAAAATACACTATGAAACCGTAAAGATTTAAAACAGCCAAAACAATACTCAGCAAAGAGCAATGATAGAGGTAAGACTATAGCCAAATTCAAAATATACTGAAGAGCCATAATAACAAAAACAACATATCACTAGCAATAAATACTGACACATAGATTGATGAAATAGAGGACAGAGAAGTAACACCATGCAGCTGCAGCCATCTGATTTTTAAAAAGGCACAAAAAACACACAATGGAGGAAAGATGATCTTTATAACAAGTGGTGCTGGAAAAACTGGATATCCATATGAAGGAGCACTCTCCATACCTTCAACCCCTCCCTACCATCTTTTCCCATTCTATGCTAATTGACTGTGCACTTGACAGAGAGCACCTCATTATTTGTAACTTTGGGCCTGATTGGTCCAGGAGTGTATATAAGCTTCTGTACTTTCTGGAATAAACAGTGTTTCTGTGTCTCACTCTGGCAGAGCAGCTTTTACCACCCCAGGGTCTGAGTGGAGCAACTCCGCAGGCCGTCACCCCCACCAGTCCTGGGAGACCCCATTTCGTCGTCCCCCCCCCCGAAGACCCCTTTTCTCATCTCTCAGGACCCCAACTCGTGGAGCAGACCCACATAGCGTGACTTTAAAGTAATATCCATATGTAGAACAAAACTATATTCCTATCTCTTCCCCTGTATAAAAATCAACTCAAATTTGATCAAAGATCTAAAAGTAAGACCTAAAACTTTAAAAGTGCTAAATGAAAACACTGGGAAAACACTTCCGGATATAAGGAATAGTTTCCTGAATGTGACTCCAATAACTCTGGATCAACAAATGAGATTGCACAGCAAGGGAAACAATTAACAGAGTTAAGATACAATCAACAGAATGGGATAAAATCTGTGCTAGCTACTCTTTGAAAATTAATACCAAGAATATAAAAATTTTAAAAATTAACACAAAAAAGGCCAATAAATAAATGGGAAAACAAACTGAATACACACTTCTCCAAAGAGAAGTACAAATGGACAATAATTATCTGAAAAAATATTCAACATCTTTAGCCTCCTGAGAGCATACTGAGATTCCAAAAAGATTGCGATTGAGAATATAAAAAAGATGCTCCTAGGAAATGGGGGGAAAGGAATTCTGACACAGTGTTGGTAAGAATGTAAATTAGAACAGTCACTATGGAAATCAGTATAAAGTACCATGACTAACTAAAACTAGAACTACCATATGATCCAACTCTACCACTCTACAGTTTACACCCAAAATAATACAATAGAGATAACTGCATACCCATGTTTATCATGGCACAATTCACAACACCCCACATACAAGATCAGCCTAAGTGACCATCAATGGATGAATGGATACAGAAAATGTGGTATGCACACACACACAAATTTATAGATACATACAATGGTGTACTATTCAATCACAAAGAAAGAGGAAACCATATCATTTGTAGTAAAATGGACAGAATAGTAAATCACCATGTTAAACAAAAAAAGGCCAGACTTGGACAAGTATCTCATGAGTTTTCTCTCATTTTTAGAATCCAGAATAATAAAATTAAAAAGACAACATGAAAGTAGAAGGGTGACTAATAGAAGAAAGGAATCAAGGAGAGGGTATAGAATGAGAGTAATGGAGGGTTACAAGGGGTGCATATGATCAAAGTATGTTATTTGCATATATAAATACAACAAAATAAAACAGTATTCTGTATAATATGCACTAATAAAAATAAATTAAAATTTTAAGTAAGTTGCTAATAGTTACCAACTTACTACTGATGGCTCTACCACTTACAAATTAAAAGCTATCTAGATCACATGACTTTCTCTAGGTCAACAATATCAATTTCTTGAACCCCCCAATTATACATCCATAAAACAAAGATAATATCTATTTATTACAAAGGTTGATTGTTAAGATTCAATCAATTCCCTGTATGCAATGAAAACTCAATTAACTACAAAATGTTATATAAGAATATTAGGATGCTATCCTTAGGAATTTCTTTCATAACTAAGTATGCATTGTATGATCTTGTGAATATGGGCAACCTCATGATTATGTGTTCCTAAATTTCAAGTCAATATTTTAATTAGAGATTAAATCTTCAAAACACAGTAAGAAATAAAGTTTAAAGGCAGTAATTTTTTAAAAGCTAAATTAAAGCCATTACTATTTGTCCTTTAATAAATATACTGAAATGTTTTTCACTATAGTTAAATTTTTGTTCCCTAAAACTAATAAAACAGACATTTTGAAAGGATGCTATCACTAGAATAGAATGTTGTCACATGATAACATTAACTCCACTGCTCCACACAAAAAAAAACAGAACCCTTAAAAACAGCCAATAAGGGGCTGGAGTTATGGCTCAGTGGTTGAGCACTTGCCTCTCATACGTGAGGCACTGGGTTCGATCCTCAGCACCACATAAAATTAATAAAGATATAAAAAAAATAATAGCACATCATTTTTTAAAAATAGCGAATAAAAGTCTCATAGAAAGAGATACGGGTATTGAAAAATCAAACTTAGAGGCAATAACCTAAAAATTCGTAGGTTCCAAATTCTCATTCAGGTTCCAATGAACAATATTTTATCAAGTTTGAAACAAAAGAATTAAAAATGGATTACACATGCCTATTCACTATTACACACAACTTTTAAACTTACATGTGGAAAATATCAAATTTGCTAAAACCAAAATCAAAGGAGACTCTTACTTCTCAATGCCCAAACATCCCCTTGCTTGTTTATATGTCAAGAATTTTTTGCAACTGTACTAAAAAAAAAATTAAAGGGAAAAATCTACCTGATAAAGATAGATGCAATTTACCTATATTTATGCTTTTCAGATCCTTTCAATACTGTATACATAAACTTTCTTTTTAAAATTATACAAGAATATATTTTTTAATTAGTCATTTATTTAAATATATTATCAAATGGGAACAAAAACATGATGAAAAAAAGTTGTTAGGACCATTGACATATATTAGGATTTATCAGGTATTCTAGGGGAGATTTTTCAACCAATGGTATATCAGTATTCTATACAATTAAAAAGCATTACCAATACAAAAGATTATCATAATATTTTTAGCTACATTGTGGCAAAATGTAGAAAGTAACTAAGTCTCAAACCAGTATAACCACTGACTTTAAAATTTAGTATTGGGCTGAGATTGTAGCTCAGTGGTAGAGCGCTTGCCTTGCATGCGTGAGGCTCTAGGTTCGATCCTCAGTACCACATACAAAGCAATAAAATAAAGACATTGTGTCCATCTACAACTAAAAAAATATTTTAAAAAAATTTAGTATTAAAAAAAAGACAAATACAATATCTGACAAAAACATATTTGAAACCAAATGTTAAATTTAGTTCTGGACTATATTTCATATAAAAATGACTTAAAAGGCATTATTTCTATAAATTTTTAAAACATACAGGTTAACTAGTAAGGATTATTCAGTCAAGATAAATTCACAGAAAATTCAATGACATGACTTTTGGGAAGAACATCCTAAACCAAAATAAAGCCTAGAAACATTTCTTTTGGAACTCTTCAAGGGAAAAAATACATATATACATAGATAGATACACACATGCACGAATTCTTGTAATAAAACTATTATTTCTGCTATGAAGAAAAAAGATATTTCAGACCTCAGTTTTAATTTAGGTAAAACTTGTCATCTTGATACAAATCCAGGGTAACAATAAATCTATCAAATAAAATAAAATACATAGAATAATAGTAAAATAAGTTTTTAAAAAATTTTAAGTTAATCTTGTTTATGAATTACACTACTATGTTTCTTGTCATGAAATATATTAGGATGCCATATCTCACATATCAAAATTGTTTGTTTTCCAATTTTTATGTCTTTCTAAAGTTTCAGTGTCTTTTTAAAGTACTAATTACCTGAGCAAAAGATGCTTGATAAAATGAGAGTATATTAATGTATATAAAATCTAATTACAGCCAGGCATGTGGTTGCGTGTCTGTAATCCCAGGGGCTCAGGAGGCTAAGGCAGGAGGATCACAAGTACAAAGTCAGCCTCAGCAACTTAGTGAGGCCCTAAGTAATGAGGTGAAACCCTGTCTCTAAATAAAATATAAAAAAGGGCTGAGGATGTGGCTCAATAGTTAAGCACTGCTGGATTCACCCCCAGTACCAAGAAAAGAAAAACAGGGCTAGAAGTGTGGCTCACTGGTTAAATGCCCTGATTTCAATTCCTAGTACAAAAAAAAAAAAAATCTAGTTACAAAATCTTTTTTTATGCAACTGAAAATGCTTTGTGCCTCAGTCTATGACACCAATGGGCTACGAGAATCCCAGAAGCCCTACTAAATTAAGGAATTAATTGCCTCCTTCAATTTTGAGGAAAAACAAATAATAAAGCAAGGGACAATGAACTGTTAACTAACCAGCAGCCAATGCCACTCATAGTCATAGGACTGGGTTCAGATGAGACACTCCAAGAGGCGAGGGAAGGACTGGATACAATGGGACAAGACAGAATTTTGGAAATTACAAAAATATTCTATATCTTGATTTTGGTGCTGGTTCCATAACCATGAATCTCAAAATTCATTGAAATGTACACTTAAAATTATAGAACTTCACTATATTCAAATTATATTCTAAATATTTTAATGCTGACAAGTACTTTACTATTGTGCTACACCCCCAGTTCAACTCTGATTTTAAAATGAAAACAATGTTACTACAAAAACTGGCATAACCATGCAATGAAATATTACATAGAACTTTACAAACTACATTCTACACAACTCTGGAGTACTGTGAAAATGTTCTAAAGTAAACATATACTCTCAGGTATAAGTAATTACTCTGGTACTTCTAGAAATTTTAAAATTACTCCAGGGATTTTATAAAAATATGAATGCTTCAAGGAAGAGGCAGATAGTGGATTAGAGCAAAGGAACACTTCCCAAAAGGTCCTCAGGTTGAGATTAAAAAGCAGGAAGACTGCTTGTGGGTGAAGTGGTTGACAGAGAATTTAAGAAAATTCAAAAACTGACAGCAAAATAATCATATAGACATAGAAAGTCAGAAACACCAGACATAATGTAAGAAATAATACGATACAGAAGTCACAGTCCACTGCAGAGGAGTAGGGAAGCACAGCCAGAGAAAAGAAAACACAGCTAATAAAATTTACTTCAAGAAATTGGAAGAATAGAGAGGGAGGCTGATCTTAACACATACAAAGACAATGGGGAAATTCGCTGAGTGAAAAGCAATTAAAATTAAGTCCTTAACAAGACTCCTACAGCACAAGAAATAAAAGTAAGAATCAATAAATGGGATGGACTTAAACTATAAAGCTTCTTCTCAGCAAAAGAAACTTATCAACAAGGTGAACAGAGAGCCTACATTCTGGGAGCAAATTTTTGCCACACGCACATCTGAGAGAGCACTGATCTCCAGGATATATAAAGAACTCAAAAAACTTAACACCAAAAAAACAAACAACCCGATCACTAAATGGGCTAAGGAGCTGAATAGAAACCTCTCAGAAGATGATATACAATCAATAAACAAATATATGAAGAAATGTTCAACCTCTCTAGCCATTAGAGAAATGCAAATCAAAACCACTCTCAGATTTCATCTCACCCCAGTCAGAATGGCAGCTATCCAAAATACCAGCAACAACAAGTGCTGGCGAGGATGTGGAGAAAAAGGCACACTCAAACATTGCTGGTGGGACTGCAAATTGGTACAACCAATCTGGAAAGCAGTATGGAGATTCCTTAGAAAACTTGGAATGGAACCACCATTTGATCCAGCTATTCCACTCCTTGGCCTATCCCCTAAAGATTTAAAAACAGCATACTACAGTAATACAGTCACTTCAATGTTTGTAGCAGCGCAATTCACAATTGCAAAACTGTGGAAGCAACCCAGATGCCCTTCAATAGATGAATGGATAAAGAAACTGTGGTACATATACACAATGGAATATTATTCAGCAAAAAGAGAGAATAAAATTATGGCATTTGCAGGTAAATGGGTGGAACTGGAGAACATTATGCTAAGTGAAGTAAGCCAATCCCAAAAATCCAAATGCCAAATGTTTTCTCTGATTAGTAGTTGTTGATACATAAGGGGGGTGGAAATGGGGAACATAGGAGAAATGGAGGAACTCTGGACGGGGCAGGGAGGAGGTGGGAAGAGGGAAAAGGGAAAGGGTGTAGTAAAGATGGTAGAATGAGATGGTCATCACTACCCTAGGTGCATGTATGAAGACACAAATGGTGTGACTCTATCTGGTTTGCAACCAGAGAAATGGAAACATCGAGTTCTATATATGTACTATGACTTGAAATGCATTTAACTAAATTAATTTTAAAAAATTAAGTCCATCAAGGAGCAGAGAGCTCAAACCAAATTAGGAAAACTGCAGGGGAGTTCAGGTTCCTCTGAGACATCAAAAGACCTTCTAACCAAAAAGGTAACTATACACCAAAGGATACATGTATAAAAGTATAAAACTGATATGAAAGCCCAAGACCTCTAAAAACATGAGCAAACAGGCAAACATCTCCAACCAAAATTCAAAATTCCCCAACAAAGGAACCCACAGATGTGGAAGTAGATGAAATCCACAGAAAGACTATAACAAATTGATTATTAAAATATTCAATGAACTAAAAAAAGATTAAAGGAATAAATTTTAAAATCTAATACAGGAAGTGAAATACCATTTCATTAAAAAAATAGAGATACTGAGAAAATAAATAATCAGAACTCCTGCAAATGAAATACTCATTCTATCAAATTTAAAACACACTTGAAAGTATCACCAAGATAACAGATTGCATGGAAAACAGAACTTCAAGAGCTGAGCATGGTGATGTACACCTGTAATCCCAGCATCTTGGGAAGCTAAGGCAGGAGGATTGAAGGTTCAAAGCCACCCTCAACAACACAGAAGGGCCCCAAGCAATGCAGCAAGACCCTCTCTCGAAATAAAATATAAAAATGGGCTAGGGATGTGGCTCAGTGGTTAAGCATCTCTGGGTTCAATCTCTGGTGAAAAAAAGGAAAGAAATGAAAAGAAAATGAAGGGAGAGTGAGAGAAAGAGAGAAAGAAAGAAAATAGAAGCCGGGCATGGTGGCGCAAGCCTATTATCCCAGCACTTAGGGAGGCTGAGACAGGAGAATTGCGAGTTCAAAGCCAGCCTCAGCAACGGCGAGGCGCTAAGCAACTCAGCGAGACCCTGTCTCTACATAAAACATAAAATACGGCTGGGGATGTGGCTCAGTGGTACAGTATCCTGAGTTCAATCCCCGGAACCAAAAGAAAGAAAATAGAACTTCAAACCTTGAAGATATAACTTCAGGCCTTGAGCACAAGATATGAGTTTGAATAGTCAGTATGCAATAAAGGAAAAAATGAAAGAAAAAAACATGATCAGAATATATGAGAACTCTGGGACTATATCAAGAGACCAAACGTGAGAGTCACTGGGATAAAAGAAACATGGAGATACAGGCTAAAGGTAATCAAAACCTATTTGTTGAGCTAGTAGAAGAAAATTTTCCCCACCTTAGAAATGTGATAAACATCCACATACAGGATGCAAACAGGACCACAAATACATAATACCAAAAAAGAATGTCCCCAAGGGCTGGGCCATAGCTCAGTGGTAGAGCACTTGCCTTGCACATGTGAGGTACTGGGTTCAATCCTCAGGACCACATAAAAATAAATATATTGTGTCCATCCACAACTAAAATTTAAAAAAAAAAAAAAAAAAAAGAATGTCCCTAAGACACACATAATCAAAAAGCCTAACAGAAAATAAGGAAAGTATATCAAACACTACAAGCGAAAAATGCCAGATCACATATAAAAACAAACCAATAAGGCTCATTTCTGACTTCTTAACTCAGACCCTAAGATCAAGAACGTAGTAGAAAGAGCAACATAACACAGTATAAAAGAAAACAACTGGCAGACAACATTGCTGTATTCAGTAAAGCTATCTTCTAGAACTAAATGTTCTATAACAAGGATAAACTAAAAGAATTCATGACCACTAACTCAGCACTACGAAGAATACTACGAAGATATACTGCACACAGAAAAACCCAAAATCAAACCCCAAAGTCCCAAATAGATGAAGCTCACTAGAAGAGTAAATATATTAAAAGTAAGATAGAATTACATATGGGGAACTGACCAAAATGGCAGCAAATAATAATCATCTATCCATAATAACACCAAATGCAAATGATTTCAAACTCCCCAATTAAAAGACAGATTGGCAAAATGGATAAAAAACAAGACTCAACTATAAGCTCTTGGTAAGAGACTCAGGTCGTAGGCAGACATTCATAAGTTGAACGTTCAAGGATATAAAAAATTCTTCTCCTATCTGACAAGGCAGATTTTAAGCAAAAATTAATCAGAAGAGACAAAAAAGGTCACTACATATTAATAAAGGGAATATTCTAATTAGAATTCATAACAATAATCAATATTTATGCCCCAAATGTCAGTGTACTTGATTACAATTACACTGCCTGAATTCAATACACCCATTTCACCAAAAGACAGATCATCCAAACATAAAATAAAGATATTTCTGACCTAAATAATATTATAAATCAAGTAGTCTCAACAGACACCTACAAAATGTTTTGCCTGAAAGCAGCTGAATTCATTTTCTTTTCAGCAGTTCAGGGATCCTTTTCAAAAACAGACCATATTTTATATCACAATTCAAATCTTAGCAAATACAAAAAAAAAATACAGCAATGTAATCCATGCATTCTATAAGATAATAATGAAATGAAACTAGAAATAAAGAGCAAAAAATTTTAAGCCGTGCGTGGCAGCGCATGCCTATAATCCCAGCACTTTGGGAAGCTGAGACAGGAGAATCATGAGTTCAGTTCAAAGCCAGCCTCAGCAACGGCAAGGTGCTAAGCAACTTAGTGAGACCATGTCTCTACATAAAACACAAAATAGGGCTGAGGATGTGTCTCAGTGGTTGAGTAACCCTGAGTTCAATCCCTGGTGCCAAAAAAAAAAAAAAAATTATAAAAAAACCACAAAAACATAGCCATTGAACAATATTCAAATGAGAAGAGAAGGATCAAAGGAGAAATGAGAGAAGAAATTCACAGAAAGACATAAGAGCAAAGACAACATATCAGAATCTCCGGGAAAGCATGAAAGCAATTCTAAGAGGAAAGTTTATATCATTAAGTGCCTACATTTAAAATATAGAAAGGTTCCAAATAAATAATCTAATGCTATATCTCAGGGCCTCAGGAAAGCAGGAAGAAATTAATGCCAAAACATAGCAGACAAGAACTAATTACGATCAGAACCAAAATTAATAAAATTGAGAATAAAAATAATACACAGGATCAATGCAGCCAAGATTTGATTCTTTGAAAAGATAAATAAGATTAGAAACCAATAGCCACTCTAACTAAAACAAAGATCAGGCCCAAATTAACAAAATTGGAGATTTAAAAAAAAAGGAAAAATCACCAAAGACACTTCTGAAATCCAGATGATCATTAGATATTATTTCAGAAATTTATTTTCCAAAGCTGGAAAATGTAGAAGACACTGACAAATTTCTAGACACCTATGACCTGTCAAAACTGAACCACAAAGATATAGAAAATCTAAACAGACTAATATCAAAAAGTGAAATTGAAACAGCAATTAAAGTCTTCCAAAGAAGTACATAACTAAATGGATTCTTAGCCACATTCCATCAGACCTTTAAATAACTAATGCCAATCCTCCTCAAATTATTCCATTAAATAGAAAAAGAGAGAACACTACCAAATTCATTCTATGAAGCCACTATCACATCGCTATCAAAACCAGACAAAGACACAGCAAATCACAAACTAATATCCCTGATAAACACAAATGCAAAAACACTTAATAAATATTAAGTGTTTAAAAAATTAAAATATTAGTAAATCACATTCAAAAAGCTCTTCAAAAAGATAGTATACCATGATCAAGTGGATTATATCTCAGGGATGCAAGGTTGGGTCAACATTTTCAAACCAATATATGTAATTCACCAAACAGAATTACGGGCACAAATCATATGATTATGTCAATAGATTCAGAAAAAGTCTTTGATAAAATCCAGTACCCATTCATGTTAAAAATACTTGAAAAACTAAGAAAAGACAGAACTTACATCAATGTTATAAAGGCTACATATAAAAAACCCAAAACCACCCTCATGCTGAATGGAGAAAAACAGAATGCAATTCCTCTAAAATCTGGGACAAGGCAAGAATGTCCACTCATCACTTCTACTCAATATAGTCCTTGAAACTCTAGCCAGAGTAATCAGGCAAAAGAAAAAAATTAAAGAAATAAAAATAGAAAAGAAGTCAAATTATGTTTGCTGATAATATGATCCTACATATAGAAGACAGAAAAAAAAACTCCACCAGCAGACTTCTAGAGCTGATAAATTCAGCAAAGTAGCAGGATACATGATCAATATTCACAAATCAATACCTTTCCTATACTCAAATAACAATCCTACTGAGAAAGAAATCAGGAAAATTATCCCATTTACAATAACATCAAAAAATAAAACACACAAAAATTAATCTAACAAAAATTAATCTAACAAATCTCTACAATGAAAATAGCAAAATAGCAGAAAACTGAAGAAAAAAATTGAAGACCTATGAAGATGGAAAGAGTCCTTTGATGCTGTTGGATGGGGAAGAATTAATATTATCCAAATGGCAATACTACAAAAAGCATTATATATATTCAATGCAATATCCATCAAAATACCAATGATATTCTCCACAAAACTAGAAAAAGGAGTCTTAAATTTCATTAGGAAAAATGAAAGACCCAGAATAACCAAAGTAACCTTAAGAACAGTGACGCGAGCTGGGGCTGGGGCTCAGTGGTAGAAAAGTTGCCTCTCACATGTAAGGCACTGGGTTCAATTCTCAGCACCACATAAAAATAAATGAATAAAATAAAGGTCCATCAACAACTAAAAAATGTAAATATTAAAAAAAAAAAAGGAACAGTGATACTGGAGACATCACAACACAGTATAACTACAGAGTATAACTTGAGATTTGGTGTTGTGATGCCTCCAGCGTCACAAACAGCACAGTATTGGTGTCAAGAGACATGAAGAACAATGGAATATAATAGAAGGCACAGAGACAAACCTACATAAGTTACAATCATCTAATACTTGACAAGGGTGTCAAATATCAAAAAGGTAAAAAGATAGCCTTTTTAACATGTGGTGCTAGAAAAACTGGCTATCAATACGTGAAATAAAAAAGAAACTAGATCAATATCTCTCACCCCACACGAAAGTCAAGTCAAAGTGGATCAAAGACAAGAATTAGACCAAGAACTTTGCAACTGCTAAAGAAAACACAGGGCCAAAGTGTCATTATATTGGTACAGCACTAAGTTAACAAGAACCCAAAAACACAAGAAATAAAACCAAGAATCAATAAGTGAGACAAATTTAAAAGCTTGGGGTGATGCTTTCCAAGCAGCTGCATGGCATGAGAACAGGAAAGCAGATAAACAGCTTCTCAGTGAGGTAGGTAAAAAAGAGGAACTTTACGGGGATTTAATACTGAACTTTCAAAACAGCTGAGGGATTCAGAGGCTTGGATAATAAAATTTGAAGAAAAAAAAAATCGCCAGCAATGTCAACCACCAGGGCCAATGCACTGGAGGCAAATCAGAGAGGGGAACTAGGAAAGCCCAGATTTCAAGCAGCACTGTGGCATATCTTGATGCAGTGAAATCAGAGATCAAAGGCATCCCTGGACTGATTCAGTGGATAAGATACACTATATTCTTGAGCAGAAAGATGCTGCATGTCTCCTGACTGTCCAAGGACAGCCAAGACCTACACCATTCCCTCTTCATTGCTATGGCAGCTAGTGGCTGTGGCACCAAATCTTGGTCCCTAGACCTTTGTAGCATAAGCTGGGCCCAAAACCCAGAAGAGAGAGACTCAAAAGTGAGACACCTAAAGTGAGACATATGACTCAGAGTGGGACTTGAAATCCAGAAGAAATACAAATGCAGTTTTACCCAGAGGAATACAAAACACCAGATCCAAGAGTTACAGGATCCCCTTCATGTTTTGAGTCTAGCAGTTCTCAAGACCAGTTGTGGATGAGACTGAGTGAGCACTCTGGGACAGAGCCCAGGAGACCAAGAAAGACGAGATTCACAGGTGGAAGAGGGAGACCAAGGATTGGCTTCTGTGTGGCGCAAGCAGAAACAAGGATAGATTCTGGAGGTGCAGACTCTAGGTATGGATAAGCAGCTCCCTGGTTCTGGAGCTGTGCTGACTGGAAATTTTCAGACCACTTGCCATTCAAAGAAGCAACAGGGGACTAACTAGACCTAAACACTGCCTCCCTGTGCTCTGCATCTAGGAATTATTCTCATAGAATTCTACAGTAACCCCAACCTAAAAATGGAGCAGACAACTCTCTCTAAGCTGACCCACATCAAACTGCCAAGAAAGGAAGCTCAGAATTTTTGAACTACAAACACCAACCTCAAGAGGAACACTAAAAGAGGAAGGAAGTCTAGATAGCCTGTAGCTCATACTCTCATGTGCAATATATACCTCAAGAAAAAACAGAAAGAAAGACATTTGGGAAGAGACAACCAATATATTTTATCACTGACAATTTTTGACCATGGCAACTGTGAAACAATTCCTTAATTTTTCATCAAAAACCCTATTTTATTTTATTTTTATTATTTTACTTTATTTTGGGTGCCACAGAATGAACTCAGGGGCACTTGATGACTGAGCCACATTCACAGACCTATTTTTTGTATTTTATTTAGAGACAGGGTCTCACTGAGTTGCTTACTGCCTCGCTTTTGCTGAGGCTGTCTTTGAACTCACAATCCTCCTGCCTCAGCACTGTGCTCGGCTAACTTTTATTTTTTAATTATTTATATCATTTTATTTTTTATTGTGTGCTTAATGATTCATGGACATTCATACATATATATATCTGAATAACTTTTCTCATTTCCAGCATTTCTTGAAGAAAGTTATTTTTCATGACTCTGATTTTAAGGGCTAGGGTGTTTGATTAGAACATATTTTGGTTGCATTTTATATTGTTTTCCATAAATCTATTTCTCGACTCTCTTCTCTTGCTAAGAGATAAACTCTATTGTTCTCTCTTTAACTCTTTTAATTTTTTACTTCTACTTTCTCTTCTCCTACCTCACCATCATAACACCGTACCTCTCTTCTACATTCTCCCTGTTCACCTTTTGAAATGGCAAACCCTTTTGCAATCTTACTGTTTTTACTGTTCAAACTGCTTATCATACCATTTCTGTATATACTAGCAAATTAACATTGTAGATATCATAATAGGAATTAAGTATTTAGTTTACTGCAGTATACTGTTTGCATTAGTTGTTGTCAATATTTGTCTCCCCCTAAACGATGAAGTAGTAGAAACTTTCAGGAAATTATAAGTTCACAGAGTAGAAGCTCAACTGCCTCAGACTCATACTGATACAAGGGCAGAAACACA
The DNA here is from genome assembly GCA_004024805.1 of Geosciurus inauris. Classification (NCBI taxonomy): domain Eukaryota; kingdom Metazoa; phylum Chordata; class Mammalia; order Rodentia; family Sciuridae; genus Geosciurus; species Geosciurus inauris. Next base: position 15,393 of record PVHX01012286.1, on the reverse strand, counting down.
AAGTGAAAAGGCAAGGGAACAAACCATTCTAAACAAACCAAATACGTCAATAGCAGAATCCACTAATACTAGAGTAGAGGAAATGACAGAGCAGGAATTTAGAAAGTTCATAGTTACACAACTCTAAAAGATAAGACAATATAAGGAATAAAATCAGAGATTAAAAAAACAGGAAGTGACACTGTGTCTCTAAATAAAATATAAAATCGGTGATGTGGCTCAGTGGTCAAGTGCCCCTGAATTCAATTCCCACTAGCAAAAAAAGAAAGAAAGAAAGAAAGAAAAAAGAAATCTTCCAAATGAAGAAATCAAGAAACCAAATTAAAAATTCAAATGAACCAGGTGCTGTAGTGCACGCCTATAATCCCAGCAGCTCGGGAGGCTGAGGCAGGAGGATCGGGAATTCAAAGCCAACCTCAGCAAGAGAGAGGCACTAAGCAACTCAGTGAAACCCTGTCTCTAAATAAAACACAAAACTGGGCTGGGGATGTAGCTCAGTGATTGAATTCCCGAGTTCAATCCCTGGTACCTTAAAAAAAAAAAAAAAAAAAAAAACTTAATGGAAACCATCACCAGCAGACTGTACCACTTGGAAGATAGGTTTCAGACATTGGAGACAAAATATATAATCTTGAAAATAAAGCTGACCATGGAGAAAAGGTGTTCAGAGACCCATGAAGAAAATTTTCAAAAAATATGGGATAACATGCAAAGACCAGATTTGAGATTTATCAGGATACATGAAGGTTCAGATATACAAACTAAAGAATGCAAAATATTTTCAATAAAGTAATACCTGAAAACTTCCAAAACCTTAAGAATGAAGTGTAAAATCAAATACAGGAGGTATAAAGCATTCCACAAACATACAAAAATACAACAGACCCACACCAAGGCACATTATTATGAAAATGTGTAACATACAGAAAAAGGATAGAATTCAAAGGATAGAATTCAAAGGCTGCTCGAAAAAATATGAAAGGTCATATGTAGAAGAAAAGCAATCAGATTTCAGATGATGTGTCAATGCAGACCCTAATTAAAGCTAAGAAGTCATGGAATAATATATACCAAGCTCTGAAAGAAAATGGATGCCAACAAAGAGCACTATACCAAGAAAAATTAACCTTCATATTTGAAGATGAAATAAAAACCTTCCATTAAAATAGGTAAAAAGAATTCACAACTAGAAAGCCTGCATTACAAACATTATTCAATAAAATATTTCATGAAGAAGAAATGAAAAGTAAAATGAAAACCAGCAGAGGGAGTAACTACAGTAGAACAGTCAATCCAAGGAAAAACAAATACAAATTAAAAACTAGAAATGAAATAAAAGGAATGAAGTTCATAGCTCAATAATAACAGTGACTGTAAATGGTCTAAACTCACCAATCAAGACATAGGCTGGCAGTGAAGGTAAAAGGATGGGGGGAAAATTTCACATGCATCTTGTAAATAAGCAGGGGTTTCTATCCTCATAAGAGATAAAGTGAACTTCAAGCCAAATTTAATCAGAAGGGACAAGGAAGAATAGCCAAAACAATCGTTAGTGAGAAACAGGAAACAGGAGGCATCACAGTATCAGATTGTAAATTATACTACAAACCTGTACTAACAGAACAGCATGGCATTAGCACCAAAACAGACATGAAGACCAATGTCACAGAATACAACGCAGAGACAAACCCACATAAAACCCACAGTTCTCATCATAGACAATGGGTCAAAAACCTGCACTAGAGAAAGAATAGCCTCTTCAACAAACAGTGCTGGAAAAACTAGAAATGCATATGTAGTACAATGAAATTTAGCCTCTATCTCTCACCCTGCACAATACTCAAGGTGGATCAAAGACCTAGGCATTAGAACAGAGATGCTGCACCTACCAGAAGAAAATGCAGGCCCAATTCTCCATCATGTTGCCTTAGGAACCAATTTCCTCAACAAGTCTCCTAAAGCACAAATGTAAAATCAAGACAATAAATGGCATGGTACCAAACTAAAAATCTTCTTTTTTTTTTTTTAATTTTTTTTTTTTAGTTGTAGATGGGCACAATGTCTTTATTTTATTCCTTTGTACGTGGTGCTGAGGATCGAACCCAGGGCCTCATGCATGCGAGGCAAGCGCTCTACCACTGAGCTACAATCCCAGCCCCCTAAAAATCTTCTTAACAGCAAAGGAAACTATCAAGAATGTAAACAGAGATCCTAGAGAATGGAAGAAAATCTTTGCCACCTGCACCTCAGATAGATTATTAATCTCCAGGATATATAAAGAACTCAAACACAGACACACACACACACACACACACACACACACACACACAAATAACCAAATTAACAAATGGGCAAAGGAACTGAACAGACACTTCACAGAAGAAATACAAATGGTCAACAAATATATGAAAAGATGTTCAACATCTCTAGTAATTAGAGAAATGCAAATTAAAATTACACTGAGATTCCACCTCACTCCAGTCAGAATGGCAATTAGCAAGAATACAAGCAATAATAAGTGTTATTGAGGATGTGGGCAAAAAGGTACAATCATATATTGCTGGTGGGACTGTAAATGGGTGCAACCACTATGAAAAGCAGTATGGAGATTCCTCAGAAAACTTGAAACAGAACCACGATTTGACCCAGTTATCCCACTCCTTGGTGTATACCCAAAACACTTAAAATCAACATAGTTCAGTGACACAGCCACATCAATATTTATAGCAGCTCAATTCACAATAGCTAAGCTATGGAACCAACCTGGATGCCTTTCAACAGATGAATGCATAAAGAAAATGTGGTATATATACACAATGGAACATAACTCAGCCATTCATTGGATCAGAAAGCCCATACATTGGATTAGAAAAAGGAAAACAAAGGGAAAGAGGGGATGGGAAGAGAAGGACAGTAGAATTAACCAGACATAGTATACACAATGGAATATAACTCAGCCACAAAGAAGAATGAAATTATGATATTTGCTGGTAAATGGATGAAAATGGAAATCACGCTAAGCAAATAAACCAATCCCCAAAAAACAAATGCTGCATGTTCTCTCTGATATGTGGATGTTAACCCCAAACACGGGAGAGTGAGGAGGGGAAGAATAGAAGTCCATTCATTGGATCAGAAAAAGGGAAACAAAGGGAAGGGGCAGATGGTAATAGAAGGACAGTAGAATTAATCTGACATAATTTTCCTAGCTTTGTATTTGACTACATGACCAGGAAACTCTGCATCATGTACAACCACAAGAATAGGATCCTAATTAAAATAAGTTAAACTCCATGTACGTATAATATGCCAAAATACATTCTACTGTCATTTATAACTAAAAGAACAAATAAAAAAATTTTTAAAATTTAAGGAAAAGAGAAAAAAACTTAAGAAAACATAATACACAATAATCAAATATACCTCTACAAACTCATTCCACAATAACTGGAGAAGTTTTCAAAACACTGGAAAATAAAATGATACGCTAATTCATTCAATAGGGTCATTCATTTAACTGTAGGAACTCATATTTCAATTTCTATCACTGTTTTCCACTCCTACTCAGATAATTTTCAGTTCAAACATGAATCATTAAGAGCAGAAAAATATTAATTAAAAGTACACCAACAAAAACTAAATGCCTGCTTGCAAGACCCTGAATAGCAAAAACAGAACAATTTTACAATTAGATTTAAAAGACCTCCTTAAAACTCCCTTCATTAAGAGAATGTGTATTCCCTTCTGTCATGAAGGCAGGCAACTCACAGATTAATTTCATGATACTATTCAAGCCAAGATACAGCGGAGTGTTTGGCACTCCATAGTTATTGACCATTATTCTGTGCAATAGATACAAATGAATAAACAAAGAAAAATGTCAAACGTGAAAAAGCAATCACAATTGAAAACTATGTTTTTTTATTGAAATTGAAGATCATTATTTGAAAAAACAATTTTAAACATCTAATTAAACCTATCTTCCCTGCAAATTTTTCCCTCTTATCATCATCCTGAAAAGGAAATAAGATTAATACCCTTAAAGAAAAAAATATTTCCAACAAAATTAGCTCCTCCAGTTTCACCACTTGAGGACACAATAACAATGTGTCACTTATAAACCAGAAATTGGGCCATAACCAGATACCAAATCAATTAGTGCCTTGATCTTTGACTACTTCTCTAAAGGTGTGAGGAATAAATTTCTGTTATTTATGAGTTACTCAGTTTATGGTATTTTATCATAGCAAACTATACAAAGACACAAACTAAATGGTCATTTGATTGAATTTCAAGAGAAGTGGACTTAACGTATATTCTAAAACTATTAAGTCCATAGAAGAAGTATTGCATCAAGCTACAAAATAGTACAACTGTTATACAGTTTTAAAATATATTAAAATAAAGAATGAAATTAAGTAAAAAAATATGTACAGCTCTGGCTATACTATAGAAAACCATAAAATTTTTCTGTAGAATCATAATCTGTTTTATAAGTCAATCATTCCTATAAATGGAATGAACAAAGACTTCTATGAAGATAAACTTTACAAAATCTCAAGAATTCTAACAAATTCATCTCTTTCTCTTCCTCTCCAAATTAATTACAACTACCACAAAATGCACTTCATCACTTTTTACTTGGTTAAACTGTACCAATTTTCAAGAAAAAGCATGCAAATCTAAAGGATAATGATTTCAAACAAAAAGTAAAATCAGCTTCTGGACTTGGGACTTTGATTGAGATCAATACTTAAGATTAAAAGCAATGTAGTCACACAGAATAAGAAGAATGCTTGCAAATCATGTCTATCTGATAAAGCATTAATTTATAAAACATATAACGAACATCTACAATTCAAGAATCTTTTTGAATTAAAAATAGAAACAAACAAATGGTCCATTAAGCACACTAAAATATTCTCAAGATTACTAACATCAGGAAAATGCAAATTAAAATCACAATGAGAGGCCACTTTGTATTCATTCGGATGGCTATTATCAAAAGATAGAGAATGCTAAGTTTCACAATGAAGAAACTGTCAAGGAGAAATTTAACCCATGTGTATTTCTGGTGGGAATACCAATTGGTACAGCCAATTGTGAAAATCACTATTCAGTCCTCAAAAAATTCAACATAGTAATACCACATGATCCTGCAATTCCATTTTCAGGTATATGCCCAAAAGAAATGAAAGCAAAGACTCTAACAGGTATATGTACATTCATGTTTACAGCAGCATTATTCCCAGTATTTGAAAGGTGGGAGGAAAAATTCTGGAGATGAATGGTGGTGCTAATTGTACAACAACATGTTTATACTTAATGCCACTGACTTTTATTCAAAACACTGGTAAAACAAATTTTAATTTCATGTTATGTATATTTTACTGCAATAAAAAGTAGTAAAATAATTTTTTAAAGCAATGTGCTGTAGGTTAAAGAGTCTTCAACTAAGAAACATAGTGTTAAGTAAGCTAGTCAGCCATGAACAGGTAAGTAGAGAGAAGTACAATGAAGGGCAATAATTTATAGGAAGACATATGCATTAAGGAAAATCCATGAGGCACAGGACTGAAAACTACAATAAACCTTATCAGAGCAGACAAACAGGGATCTGCAAAACGAGAACTAGTATGGCCAACTTTCCTCAACCCATAGATAATTACAACCCCTTAAGGGAACTATCACTTGAAATCATGGGGAACCTTATCATAGCAAACAAACATCTGTAAAATGGGAATTATAATGTCCAATCTCCCCCAGTCACAGCTATTATAACCTACTAAGGGAACTACTACCTCAAGACCATGCAACAGCTATAACTGTCGCATCACTGAAATCATGTCACAACCACACGTGTGACTAAGTCATTAGGACCCTCACATAGGAAATTTGCTGAGAATTATACTAAGGAGTAATTAAGTAGTTAAGTGCTGAAGGAGATATGAGAGAATAAAAAAAATACAAAGGGGGCCTGAGGTTGAGGTTCAGTAGCAGAGCGCTTGTCTCACCCATGTGAGGCACTGGGTTCGATCCTCAGCACCACATAAAAATAAATAAAGACACTATGTCCATGTATAACTAAAAAAAATAATTTAAAAAAAAAGAAAAATACAAAAGGACTTAAAACACTTAAAAAGAAAAAAAACTCTAGAAGGTCCACAGCAACTTCCGAAAGGCAACCAGATCAGTCTGTCCTAAATGTCTGTAACCTCCGTTTTTCCAATAAACTCTTGCTTATTACTCTGTATGAATCCCCTGAAATTCTTCCTGTGAGATCACAAGAACTGAAAGTCTCAGATCCCCCCCTCCCCAGTCACTTCAGCTCTACAGGTCTCCTTCTCTTCAACAGATAGAATCTAACTGAAGTACTGACAGTAATTAAGTATGTGCTTTTGGGAAAGTAATTTGACCTTTCTGAGAATCTTTTCTCATCTTTGAAATGAGAAGATTGGAAGAAATAATGTCAATTTTTCTTTTCAATTCAAAATAGTCTATAAAAGTACATCTTAAATTCCAGAAGACCCAAAGCTAAAAATCAGCCTGGTGCAACTTAGGAGGAAATAAGAGAATTAATACCCCAGTTAAGTCTTAATAGTTTTAAAACATTCTGTTAAAGAAAATGTTAATCACAAAAGGAGACAAATGAATATAACTTCAGAAACAAAGACATGAAAAAGATCTAAAAACACTCAACTTCAAGTCTGAGGCTATTAAAGACAGGACAGATAAACAATCATTTTGAGACGCTTGGGGTTACATACTCTCTTTGCTTCCTAAAAAGCATTATTAGTTTGTTTGTTTCTTTCTTTAAAAAACATAGTCTCACTTGTGTTGCCCAGGCTGGCCTTGAACACCTAAGCCCAAGCAATCCTTCTGCATCAGCCTCTATTACCATGCTTTTAGACTTAAAGAGCCCAGTTTCATTTAAAGCTGAAAATTTTTATTCTGGTGACACTCTAACTTAAGGCAGGAAAAATATAAATAAAGGTTCAGTAAGCAAACAAATAAATTTTTGCCTCATTTATTCTTTAAAAACCACATCAATACCATGTGCCAACTAGCATCAAGTCCTATATCTAATTAGTAATTAGAACAAAAGATAGATGCCACAGAAGCATATTCCTCCTATAAAGAAACACTTTAATAACTTCACTAGTTAAAATCAGGTTTGTTAGCACTGTGCTAAGTAAGGTACATCCAGGGATCTCTCAATCATGTAAATAAATATGTTTTCACAATCCTTCTAAGAAGGCATATATAAGCAGTAATTATGGAGGAGAACATTATTGAAAGAAGAAAGCCAAGTATGAACTTCATATGAAAGCAGATTTTGATTGAACAAAACAAATTTCAAGCTAACAACTGATACCTCATTAATTACTTGTTTAATCATTTCAATTAAATATTGAAGCAACAGCTACTTAAATACAAAGAAAGCATATTACAAAGATTCAGAATTAATATTTGCCGACAATTTCATGCAAAACTAATATCTCATATTCCATGAGATCAGCATTATAACTAATACTAGCAGAGTACAGATTAGCTACACTATCTTAACTAGCTCTTGAACTCTACAGATATTCATTTTTACTATGATGAAGCATATTCAGTCTTCAAAGCTGATAAACAAAAGATACTGTATGTTTTCACTCCTTCCAATTAAAAAAAAAATCAAAGATTTTAGAAATCACATAACATTCCATGAAAATGCTTGTTCAGCCCATGTGTAACTTCGGATAACCCTATCCCTGATGACCCAGACGAACGTTCTACTTCCTTGAAAATATATGGGACATGATACTTAAGGCTCACTTATTAAATTTAAAGATAAATGTTTCCATATGTGTCTTCTCCACTACACTAACTTTTCATGGGCAGGTGATGTCTCTTACCCTTTTTACATTCTAATTACTCTCATCCAACCACACAGCACAATGCTTAATAACATGAATAGATGAAAAATATTTAATGAATGGCTCCTACTTTCCCCTTACACAAGTGAAACTTCTTAAGAAAATGGAAAAATTGCAAAGGAATGAAAATGAAGTGCACATATAATTCAGCAACTTATTTTTAAATTACAATCCAAATGGTAAAACTGTCCATGTTCACAAAATGTAATATACCACACACCAAGAAACACAATGTAAAAACTACATTCGACAGTTTGAATAAATGTCACAAACATGACATTGTCAATTTGTCATTCACATTATGTACAAGAACAGTAAAAATTAACCTTTTATTAGAATACAAGACATTGATTAACCCTAAAGGAGCAAGAATAAGAGAATTCTGTGATACTGATGATGTTCTTTTCATTCATCTCTCAGCATGATACCAAAAATTCATTCAATTTGGCAATTAAATACTTCAATCTGTACACCCATAATAACTGTGTGCTATTCTAAATATATTATTTCATCTGAAATTTCAATGACGGTTATTTTGTAAAAATTAAGTTAAATCCAACAAAGTATATGGAAACCCAAACCAGTACATTAGCAATGTTTAACATAACTATCTACAGGACAATAAAGCTTAAAAGTGCTAGTGGCAATGAGGATATGTTACTTTTATTGCTCATGGACCTTTAAACCCTCTCTTTTTTTAAAACAGGTAAATCCAAATTTAAATAAATTGCTCATGATTTCAGTCATTAAAACTATTACAGTCATGGTGACTTTTCCACCACATGCTACATACTTCAATTCTATTGTAAGGAACCTACAGATACCAACCTGGTATAAAACGGTGAACAAAACAAATTTTTTTAAAGAGTTTATGTATTTGAAAACTATGTAGAGCAAACTTAGAGACAAACTACCACAATAAAAGATGGAAAAATGAATTCTAAGAATCTTCAGTAATATTTTGCTCACTGAAGCTAAAATATATGAATGGAAACATTTCAATGGAAAAAAGAATATATTTTCAAAGACACAAACAACATTATTTTTAATACCATTAGCAAATCAGATTAAAATAAAGTTTTATTTTGAAGCATCACATGTAATTGAGTTCAATTAATAAATAATTTTAAATGAAGACTATAAGGTATTTTGCTCATTTACATAAACATTAAATTTTCATTGTTAACTGAAAACATACTGAAATATATCTATAATCACCTATAAAATACATGTTTCAAAAGTTTTGACGTCTACTAAAAATATTCTTTGTATTATTAAATGAAATATGCACATAACACCATATATGTACCTTTAAAACTTATGGAATGTGAATATATAAAATACAAATGGAATAGCTTGTGTAATTTGGGAAGAAGAAAACCATGAGGGGGAACACAGCTGACATCATATAACAAAACCAGTATGTCCTAAAAAATAATCATCACTGAGAGTAAAATAAAACCCTCAGTCATCGTGCAGATTTTGATTTAATTCAAGTACTAATTATTTTACCTGGCATTTTTGTTGACTTGGAACTGCACTTAACTCGTGGTTGTCAAGATGGTGGACTAGAGGAGATCTCTTTCCTGGTGCTCAGTGGTATGAAATGAAGAAAGCAAACAGGCAGCTTCCCAGCAAGGTGAGTGAAAAGGAGCTTTACTGGAATTTAAAACTGGACATTCAAGCCGGGCGCGGTGGCTCAAGCCTGTAATCCCAGCACTTAGGGAGGCTGAGACAGGAGGATCGCG
>PVHX01012285.1:0-59991 GCA_004024805.1 Geosciurus inauris | reverse complement strand
GAAAAATATTCAGGATTAATATTTATCACAGTAAAGTAACAGCACAATAAATGCATCAAGAACAAGCAATAGATTAGGCATGGTGGCACACACCTAAATCACAGCTGCTTAGGAAGCTAAGGAGAATCACAAGTTGAAGGTCCATCTGGGCAACTTAGTGAGACTCTGTCTCAAAATGGGGGTGGAGGGGGCTGGAGATATAGCTTAGTTGGTAGAGTGCTTGCCTCACATGCACAAGGCCCTGGGTTCAATCACCAGCAAAACACACACACACACACACACACACAGAGGACTGGGGCCATAACTCAGTGGCAGAACACCCCTGGGTTTAATCCCCAGTATTGAGAAAAATAAAATCAAATAACCAAACAAGTCAATTCAGTAACATCAAATTACTAAAAGAATAATTTGGAGAACAAGCAAATAAAATGTCCAGGAAAAGCAAAAGGTAGTACAGTTAAAAAAAAAAAAAAAAAAAGAAGAAGAAGAAGAGAAGAAGTCAGGTGCAGTGGCTCATGTTTATAATCCCAGCACTTTGGGAGGCTGAAACAGGAGAATCGCGAATTCAAAGCCTCAGCAATGGTGAGGCTTTAAGCAACTCAGTGAGACCCTCTACATTAAAAAAAAAAAAGAAGAAGAGAGAGGGAGATGATAGTTATGAAGATCCAACAGTTAACCAATGCCCCTGGAGTGACAATAGAATAAGATAAAATAATTAAAAACTTAAGATGAGATATGGGGCTTGGGGTGAAGCTCAGCAGTAGAGCACATGTAGTATGTCCAAGGCCCTGGGTTCAATCCCAAGCACCCTGCACCATCCCCCACAAAATATAAGAAATGGACAATAAATTCATTCAAGCACATAAGTGGACATGATGATTTATTATTATGGTTCTAGAACAGAGTATAAATTTAATAGCTGCAGAAAGGGCTACAAAGTTACAAAGTGTGACAAAGTTAAGTTAGAATGCTATCACACAGCACTTTAACAAAAACTGAGAAATTAAAATAAGATAGAAAAACCATAAAAACAAATTTATAAACTTATACTTTATCATGTTAAATAGGGAGTTAATTTTTTTTTTTTTGGTAGGGGCTGAAGATGTAGCTCAGTAGTAGACTTACATGCTCAGCATGTTGAAGGCCCTGGGTTTGATGATAAATAATTTGGTTTAAAATTAAGGGTGGGGCTGGGATTGTGGCTCAGCGGTAGAGCGCTTGCCTCGCATGCGTGAGGCCCTGGGTTCGATCCTCAGCACCACATACAAAGCAATAAAATAAAGACATCGTGTCCATCTACTTATAAAAAAAATAAAAAAAAAATAAATAAAATAAAATAAAATTAAGGGTGTATTTCTCAAAACATGGTATGAAGAAAACCTTTCCAAGGCAGGCCCAGAAACTAGAAATTTTCTTCCCTCAAACAGGTCAGAACCCTAATCTTCCCCTGCCTTTAATTCTCTAACCTACCCTTGTCTGATAGTAGGTCCTAAGACCCACCTCATTCCAGAGGGGTCCTGCCCTGTGCTCTACTGTGTTGAGAGGCTAAGCAGATTGCTGACCCACAGACTTTGCTTGTTTTTCCCATCCAACCTACTGGCATTAGACCACACCCTTTTTTGTTCAATCACATTTGGATACAGCTGACCATGCTTCAATCATGCCTATGCAATGAAGTCTCCATAAAACCCCCAAAAGGATAAGGCCGGAGGGCTTCCAGGTAGCTGAACACATGTAGGTTTTCCTAGAGGATAGTGTACCCAAAGGCATTATTAAAAGCTTCATGTCCCTTTTCCATACTTTACCTATATATCTCTTCACCTGCCTTCTCTGTAACATCCTTTATAATAAACCAATAGATGAGTTCTGTGAGCCACTCAAGCAAACCCAAGGAAGGGGTTGTGGAAACCCCAATTTATAGCTGGACAGTCGGAAGCACAGGTAAAATCTGGGGCTTGGGACTAAGCCCTCAATCTGTGTGCACTATTTCCACAGAATTAAATAGTAGATAGTGTCAGAATTAAATTAAATTAGAGGACACCCAGCCTGTGTCTGCTTTACAGAGCTGCTTGCTTGCTGGTAGGAAGAAATCCTTGGGCTGTTAGGATCATAGAAGTCTTCTGTTGATTGTGGTGTGAAAGCAGAAGAAAAATAGAGTATGCATTATTACAAGAGACCTGGTAAAATCCAAAACCTACAGTAGGCTGGTAAAATTTGTTCTATTAAAGCTCCCTCCCCCCCCCTCTATGGTACTGGGGATTGAACCAAGCGGTACTTAACCACTGAGCCACTCCAGCCTGTTTATTTAGAGACAGAGACTTGCTAAATTGCTTAGGGTCTCACTTAGTGGCTCAGGCTGGATCCTCCTGTCTCAGTCTCTTGAGCCGCTGGGATTATAGGTAGGGGACACAGTGCCCAGCTTGTTCTATTACAGCCTTTAATGGGTTAGTCAAGGACCATCAACATTTTATTTTGGGTTATCTATTTACTCAAAACTCACTCATTTAAACAATAATCTTATCCAAAAAATATCTTCACAGAAACATAGAGAATGCTTGACCCAATATCAAGGCACTGTGACCCATTCACTGACACATAAAATTAACTATCACACAACTCCAAAGTATGAAGTTATTTGTTCCTCCTCTGAAAATCACACAGCATTCTAACATTCTAGTTGTACTTTCTCCTTCTAAAATTTAAAGATACTCAGGAGAAAGATACGTATTTAAATCATCTTTGCAACTCCCACAGAATCTAACAGTGCCCTACATATGGCAGACATTTGAAAATTTCTTGAATAAATCCCACAGTGGAAAGACATTAAGTAAGCTGTTTCCAAAAGTACTGAAGAGTGTTTAATATCGTGGGAATAACTTATACAATAAACCTACTGGATAAAATGAAAAGAATGTGTTTTGAGCAAACTTAAGAAATAACAACTATTTATATAGATGGTGTTGGCTGCTTAGGAGAGAGCCAGGCTGTGCAGCCTGTTAGCAGGGTGTCAGTGGGGTTGGAAACTTTGCTTTTTTGTATGTTTCAATTCTCTTTGCTACCCAATGAATCAAGACCAGGATACTGCAGCCAGGACTCTCATTAACCCCAGCTCTACAAATATTGAAGGAAACTGATGATGTCTATGAAAAATAGAAGAACGAAGATGATTCAAACCAGAAAAAATACCTATAGCAGCATCTCCAGAGAGCATTAATCAATAGACAAGAATTAGGAGATGAAAAAATTCAGATCGTCACACAAATGCTTGAATTGGTGGAAAACTGAGCAAGATAAATGGAGTTACATTTACAATATCTCCAAGATTCTGCTGAAAGTGAATGAGCCTCAGGAGAAGCAAAACTGAATTCTAGCCAGACAGAAAGATCTTCCAGAAGATCCTACAGGTACAGAACCAGTGAAAGCCGTGATCTGTTACAGACAAATGGGATCAAAGACTGTGATGATCAGCCACCAAAGGAAAAGAAAATCCAAGTCAGCCAAGAAAAAGAAATGCTCTAAAGCCATGCAGGAAAGAGAAGCCTCACCTGCTGAGTTTGCAATAGATCCCAAGGAACCTATACATCATTTATGTAACCAAGTTTCTTATGGGGTAATGAATGACAGGATGTCCAACTGAATGGTCTTACTTTTGGGGTGTTTCCCATAAAACAAAGGGGAAATGGTATTATGCCCAAAGTGCAGGGAGAGATAATGAGAAAACAACAGACAAAAGTACTGAAAAGACAAAAAAAGAAGAGAAGATTGAGGCAATAAGGCCATTCATATTTTCAAGAGTTATTTGTCTTTTAGAAAATGTTTCAAGGTAAATTCAGAAGACTAAGCAATAATGTTTAATCATTAGTATTAATGGTGTATTAACAGTTGTACTTAAGAGAAAAAAAACTGGATGCCAATAGTATGGGGGAAAAATCACCATATTTAAAAAATCAACTGCAAAAGCATCAAGCTAGGAAAAAGGTTACAGTTGGTATTTTTCTTCTCTTCTGACATTTATACATAAGTTCAGCTCTTATTCTACATCCAGTGCTATACACTAATTCTTGCTGAAACCATCTGAGATAAAGCAGATTTGGAATAAAGTTATTAAATGTAACTTTAATATAAGTTTTAATTACTTAAATGTTAAAAAGAACAACCATCTCTTCCACAGTGCAGACCCTTTGCACAGGCCCTGAAAATAGAATGGTTGTGAGCAAACCATATAGATATGTAATATGTATAAAAACATACAATATATGTAATATCATATATTATAACATATAATGTGTAATATGCAATATTACATAATATGTATTTTAAGGAAATATATGTAATATATGTATTTATTATACATAAATATTTATTTACTTGATTAAACAAACCCAGGGGCTCACATATGCTAGGCAAATGCTGATGAGCTACAACCCCACCAGTCAATGCATTTTCTCTTCAGGAGCAGAGCTACACAAAATAAGATTCTACAGGTCTGCTCTATGAATTGCATCACAGCCTGCTTCCATAAAACCCCTTTTCCCCACAATCATAGGTTTAAGATCTTGCTCAGCTAATGAGATTCTCACTTGCAATTTCGCTTGCTTCCTCTTTCAGGTTGAGCAAGTATTCTTTATCCAAAATGCTTGGGACCAGATGTATTCTGAAGAGTGGTGTCTTGGGGATGGACTCCAGTATAAATAAAAATTTCATAAAATGTTTCAAATATACCTTATACACATGGCCTAAAAGTATTTTGTACTTTATTTGCTGTTGGTATTGTATAAAATTGTCTATATTTTGACTCCAGCCTGTTACTGGAGTTCAGGTGTAGAATTTTCTCCTTGTGAGGTCATGTTGGTATTTAAAAAGTTTCAGATTTTTGGGGGCTGAAGTTGTGGCTCAGTGGCAGAGCACTTGCCTAGCATGTGTGAGGCACTGGGTTCGATTCTCAGCACCACATATAAATAAATGAATAAAATAAAGGTCCATCAATATCTAAAAAAAAATTAAAAAAAAAAAATTAAAAAAAAAAAAGTTTCAGATTTTTGATTTTCAGATCAGGAATGCTCAAACTATATACAGAGATTTACTCAGATACATTCTTCTTTTTTATTTTTAATTATTATTTTTTAGTTGTAGATGGATACAATACCTTTTTTTGTTTGTTTAGTGCCGAGGATTGAACCCAGTGCCTCACACGTGCTAGGCCAGTGCTCTACAACCCCAACCCTCAGGGAATCAACTCCTGTGTATTCTATCACTGAGCTACATCCTCAGTCTTTTTTTTCTGGTACTAGTGTTTGAACCCAGGGGTGCTTAACCAATGAGCCACATCCCTAACCCTTCTTAAAGCTGGACTCTGAATAGTCGTATTACTAGCTAAAAACTTTCAATGGCTCCCTACAATTCATCAAAAACTTGTTGAAGGGCTGGGATTGTAGCTCAGCGGTAGAGTGCTTGCCTTGCATGCATGAGGCCCTGGGTTCGAGCCTCAGCACTACACACAAAACAATAAAATAAAGACACTGTGTCCATCAACTAAAAAAAATTAAAAACAAAACTTGTTGGACAGGTGTGGTGGCATAGGCCTGTAATCCCAATGATTTGGGAGGCTGAGGAAGGAGGATCACAAGTTTAAGACCAACCTCAGCAACTTAAGGAGGCTCCAAGCAACTTAGCAAGACCCTGTCTCAAAGGGCTGCAGATGTGGCTCAGTGGTTAAGCGCCCCAGGTTCAATCCCTGATACCAGAAAACCCCAAACAAACAAACAAATGACTTGTTAACCTGCCATTTAAATGGCAGAGTAAATGATGTATATGTAGCAGGGAAGCAAAATGAAAGGGTGTAGGATTGAGTTGGTTATGATATCTTCTCATTGGCATTTGAAGCTTCCACAACTTTAGTTCTCTTTCCTTTGCAAACTTTTCCTCAATCTGCTGCATTTCTTCAATAACAGCTATGTAAAGAGTATTGCAATTCAAGGGATCCTTGTGGAAAGGCCCCAAATCTGAAGGGAATTGATTAACTAAATGATAGCAAATGGGTCCCACCTCAAATAAGCTGGTGCAAGTATTATGGGCCAGGGTTTTTGCAGCTACAAAACCAAGGGTCTTTTTCGCTGTTTGTCTGTTTCCCTGATAGACTACAGACTCCATGGGGCCAAGGACTAGACACTTCTTTATGTGTCTGATTTACCTGTCAGGCCACAGCTTAAATGCTGTGTCTTCAAGAAACTTTGTACTGCTCTCCTTTCCAGCACTAGCATAAGGTCTAGGATATTACTGGATGTATTTACTCAGTAAGTGCTAAGTATTTCTCTCGAATGACAGATTATTAAATAGTATATGCAGAAAGGTGTAGGAGAGTTTGCATTTGCCTAGTGCTTAAGGTATTAGAGAAGAGTCTGACAGGTGAGGGGGTACTCTATGCAGAGGTGCAACATAAGGCCCCCAAAAGAATCAGGACAAGTAGAGGGATAAGGAGGCAAATCCCTGTTAAATTTAGTTTTTATCCAGAAGGAAATGTGAAGTTATTTAAAAAATTTTAATGGGGATATCAGTCAAATCTGCATTTTAGGGAAAAAATACTACCAGCAGAGGCAATGTAAATATTGGAAAAAAGTAGTTCTTGAGAAATTACAGAGGAAACTGAATCTAAAGCAAGAAATAATGATTTTCTAAATCATGAACAGTGACAGTGAAGATTGAAAAAGGAGATGGGTGTGAGAACAAGTCAGAATTACCAGAGCATGGGAATATACCAGAAGGAAAAACAGGAAAGACAGCATTTACAATGACTTAACATTTGGTGAACATTTACTATAGCAGGTTTGATTCCTTCCTTCCTTGATTTAGACATAAGCTAGGTACTGTGACATGTATTAATTTAGTTAACCCTCGTAAGGATTCTGTATAGTGTAAGCAGTCATTACTCTCATAAAGAATGAAAATAATTACAAGAATGAGGATTAAAGAAAACTGCATGAGTGCTTGCCTAGCATGTTTGAGGCACTGGGTTTGATCCCCAGCACCACATAAAAATAAAGACAGAAAAAGTTAAAAAAAGAAAAGAAAAACTGCATGAAAATCAAAGAAAGTGTGAGTGGTCTGTAATGAAACCCAATGAGAGACATCTAGAAGTTCATAAACATATCAGTGAGCAGATAGTTTGCTTATTTATAGCATGTTTCTTTTGGAAAAACTGGTAGACACATTTATACAGTGATAAAAACAAAGACCATATTTTGATCATTCTTTAAAAAAAAAAAAGTTTATTGACTATGTAATACCTGAACTGAGATTTGAAGATGAAGAGGGACAGGGGAAGGGTGCAGTCCCTGAAGCAGAAAGATGTTTATGGAATGAAAATGGGAAAGTATAAGAGAAGGAATGGGCAGAAGGGATGGGTGACATGAAATACAACTGGTGAAGGCACCAAGGAGCAAGGTAAGAATTTGTTTTTCTAAGAACTTGAAAACCACTAAAAGATTTCAAGAAAGTGACATGATTTTTTGCTGTGACGATTACTTGTGCTATATTATAGTTCTGCTATAGTGTGGTTCACATTGGAGAAAAAAGAACTGCTATGGTGGGCCAGATAAGACGTGACAGAGGTATGGGTCAGGGTGGTTATGGTGGAGATGCGGGGAAGAAGCAGAGGGAGTCAAAAAGAATTTAGGAGGTAAAATCAAAAGGAATAGAAAGGGGTCTGGGGTTGTAGCTCAGTGGTAGAGCACTTGCCTAGCATGTATAAGGCACTGGGTTTGATCCTTACTCAGCACCACATAAAAATAAATAAAGGTATTGTGTTCCTCTACAACTAAAAAAATTTTAAAATAAAAAAAGAAAAAGAGGAATATAAAGGACTGATTGGATATGAGGTTTCAGCAAATGGGGCAAATTTTGGGTGCCTATTTTGAGCACTGTCATTCAGAGGTAAGGAGGCCAGAATAATTTTCTCAGAAACTCTACCAAGTTTGCAGCTTCTAAGCATTGTCTCTTAACTTTAAGTAAATATTCATTGATATGTTTTTCCTGGGTTGAGGAAAACAAAAGATGGCTATCAAGAATCTAGATGTCTAGGGCTGGGACTGTAGCTCAGTGGTACAGCGCTTGTCTCGCATGCGTGAGGCCCTGCGTTCGATCCTCAGCACCACATACAAAGCAATAAAATAAAAATACATTGTGTCCATCTACAACTAAAAAAAAAAAAAAAAAAAAAAAAGAATCTAGATGTCTAGCTGGGCGCAGTGGTGCAAGCCTGTAATCCCAGCACTTTGGGAGGCTAAGACAGAAGAATCGCAAGCACAAAGCCAGCCTCAACAATGGCGAGGCACTAAGCAACCCAGTGAGACCCTGTCTCTACATCAAACACAAAATAAGGCTGGGGATGTGGCTCAGTGGTCGAGTGCCCCTGAGTTCAATCTCCAGTGCCAAAAAATAAAAAAAAAAAAATCTAGGCTTTTAGAATGTTTTCTATGGAACAACACACTAAGGGCACCATAAAACACATACGTTAATAAACACTGGTAATGAGGAAATTTAACTGTGCTCTATTTTGATGATTTGATTAGTCAAAGGAAATAATCCCTTAAAACAGGGTAAAGTGTCTCTCTCATGCGCACTCAGCAAGTAATTGTTCAAAGAGGATCAGTCAGTCACACTGAGGAATTAGGTATGCATTAAGAAATTGGACAGTGACTTAAATCACTGTTAAAAAAGCACATATCAGATGTCAACAACATTCACTCTAAACTTTCATTTGTAAATCTCAGTAGATTGGAAGTGTGCTAAATTCATAGCTGAATTTTCATTAATACTACTGGAGTTTCATAGTACTCCCTGCCACATACACTCAACTTTAAAGAAAAATGTCCAAGTGCACAGCTAGATCAAGTATTAAAAAAATCTATCTAGGTGGCTAAGGGTGTAGCTCAGCATATGTGATGTACTGGGTTCAATCCCCAGGATAAAATTTTTTTTTTTTAGTTGTAGATGGACACAATATCTTTATTTATTTTTATGTGGTGCTGAGGATCGAACCCAGTGCCTCACGCATGCAAGGCAAGTGCTCTACCACTGAGCTACAATCCCAGCCCCCGCCCCGGATAAAATTTTAAAAAGAAAAAGAAAGAAAAAAGAAAAGCTCAATATAAGGACTTGGTGAGGAGACATCTAGAGCTAACAATCAGAGCACACAACACACATGCAAATCAAGTCAATACAGGAGTAGAAAATACCAAATCAATAAAGGAAATATTAAAATACAGCTTGCATCCTATGATAATAAACAAGAAGAGGCTGTGAATGAAAAGAGACGCATCACAAACAACAATAAAAACCCATGTATTTTTACATATATGCGAAACTGGGGCTTAAATGACAGAATGTAGAGGGAGAGGCGTTTTTCACTGAGTTACTGAAAATTTTTATCATAAGCAATGACTTCCTATTAAAAAAAAAAAAAAACGGGGGAAGAAAACAAACACACACACACACACACACACACACTTTCTCTCTCATCCAACCTCCCCCAAACTCAACATAATAGAATGGCACCGATGTATGTCAAATTGGTAATCCAAAAGACCAATTTGAGAAAAGGTCTCAGAATCCAGGGCAGAAAGTTTAAAAGCTGGAAGAGAAAACAAGGGAAGGTAATAAATATAATGGAGGATAAATGTTTAAAACTGAGTATCTGTCAACAGAATTCCACAATGAGAAGCAATGATCAAAACAACAAATAGAAAGTTTTCTTTTGATTTTTTAGATCAACAGGGCCACCCAGTACATGACAGAATGTTTGAAGAAAAAGCCCTAGAAGAGTTCAAATGGAAGCTGTTGGAAAATCCACCAACAATATGTTTGTTTACAGAAAAGAGAATCAGACTAGTGTCTAACTTCTCACATGTAGCAGTAAATGCCAGGGAACAACAGAACAATGTTAAAGAGTACAATGGATAAGAAATCTGGTAAGGCAAAATATCATACATGTAAGATAACAAAAGACCAATCAGAAGACGTGCACCTCAGAATAACCACAGAAATTTTTTTCTTTTTTCTTTTTGGTGGGAAAATTTCAGCCAAATTCAAAGAATTGTGAAATTACTTAAAAGTTTTATCAATACTGCAATAAAGTAATATCAACATTGCTAATAAAAGTGTTCATAAGGGATTCTAAAATCACAGCAATGTAATAATAATCGGTCATTACAACCTCAAATTACATAAACCTGGAAAATGGGGCAAAGGAAGAAAAACAAAAAGACATGTAAAGCGGGGCGCGGTGGCGCAAGCCTATAATCCCAGCATTTAGGGAGGCTGAGACAGGAGAATCTTGAGTTCAAAGCCAGCCTCAGCAACAGCAAGGCGCTAAGCAACTCAGTGAGACCCTGTCTCCACATAAAAACACAAAATAGAGCTGGAGATGTGGCTCAGTGGTCGAGTGCCCCTGAGTTCAATCTCCAATACCAAAAAAAAAAAAAAGACATGTGAAGTTTTTGTTTTAGGTATATAGAGGGTAGTTTTTATTCATCCATCTTGGAAAACTAAGTTTGAGGCCAGACTCAGCATCTTAGTAATTTAGTGAGACCTTCTCAAAAAAAATAAAAGGACTAGGGATGTAGCTCAGCGTAAAGCACCTCTGCATTCAATCCCCAGTATCAAACAAACAAAAACAAAATAAACAAAACAAAACAAAAACACTAAACCCATTATAGTCATGTTGATATATTTGAAACCCCCCAGTAATACCTATATACACTATAGGGTATGTGCATACACACACACACAATAATGATAAGGTTTAATTTATAAATTAGAAATAGTAAAGAGGTTAACAATAACAAGACAATTCAATAACAATACACTGTAATAAAAGTCATGTGAATATAGTCTCCCTCTCAAAAAAAAAAAAATTTTTTTTTTTGTACCAGCAATTGAACCCAAGGGCACTCAACCACTGGGCCATATCCCCATGCCTTTTTTGTTTTCTTTATTTTGAGACAGGATCTCACTAGGTTGCACAGCCTAGCTAAGTTGCTGCTGCTTCGAACTTGTGATCTTCCTGCCTCAATGTCTTGAGCTGCTGGGATTACAGGTGTGTGCTACCACGCCCCGCTCAAATTTTTATTGTACCATCTTCACCTTTCATGTGATATAAAGATGATACAATGCCTACATGATAACATGAAGTAAGTGAGGAGGTATTTCTGACACACAGCTTTAGGTTACTACGTAAGGATTATTTGAAACACAAGCACTGCTAATACTGTGATACTGTGATGGTGGATCTGAGATGGCACCTTTGATTAAAGGTAGGATAGTGTGTTATAAGGATGATTCACATCCTGGATGGACAGAGTAGGACCATGTAAGACTTCACCAAACTACTCAGAATGGCATACAACTGAGAACTTATGAACTGATTCCTTAAATTTTTCATTTAATATTTTTGAACCATAGCCGACCAAGAGAAACTGAAAGATAAGTGAAACCACAGATAAGAGTGGACAACTGTGCAACTGTTTGAAATTTAAGGTTTCTAAGAATGTAAGAATTTTAAACACTAGACAATCAATCAGCACTACATATAAAAAAGCAAAGCAGAGTCTAGAAAAGGACTCTAGGACTAGGGACAGAAGCAGGTGCTGAGTAACCAGGCACAAAGCTTTCTGGGATAATAAAATTGTTCTAAAACTGGATTATGGTGATGGCTGCACAACCTCACTGTATTGTACACTTACAATGAGTTAATTCCATAGTATGTGAATTACACACAGGAAGGCTGCTGAGAAGAAAAAATTATATAATCATATATAGTTGCTAAAATGACATAACCCTTTATGTCCTATCCTCTCATATATGGGACAATAACAAAAAAATTAAATTGAGTAACAAATATACCATTTATGGTCACTTTGAAATAAATGCTTTTAGAGTTCTATTCTTTTGAGAAAATAGGTGAAAAATTAGAGAATTTTCATATAAATACCTAAACTCTAGATTATGATTTCCAATTGTGTGTGTGTGAGAGAGTGTGTGTGTGTGTGTGGTGCTGGGGATTGAACCCAGGGCCTTGCACATGTTTGGCAGGCACTCTATCAAGTGAGCTATATCCCCAGCCCTCAAATCTATTTTAATACACCTGGGTTAATTTTGTTGCAATAGAACTGAAAACTTGGAACTTAATGGGTCTTAATAAAATTTAACATTAACTCCTGTTTAAAAAAAAACTCCACTCATCAGAAGAGAAACAGATTGATACTTTCTCAACATGGATGTCTCAGCACACGCATACATACATTCATTAAATGACATCCAAGTGTGGTACCTCTGCTCAACTGTGCCTAGTTTATCTAGAACTTCTATTTTACCCTCTCCTAAGAATACATGAGGATAAAAAAATGTGTGAAATACAGAGGGATTTAAAAATCTGACCATTGTTTAAACCCATTTTTAGCTCCATATTTATCCCCAATTACTTCATACCTCTCTAGTTTCGCTTTTTGAGCCTTTTAGGAATTTGGGGATACAAATAAGGTTACTTCTTGGCTTTATCAACTGCCTACTTAGGTTGCAGGACTCTCATTTCTGCTAAGAAGTCAGTTCAGCTGCCACAGTTTTGTTTACACTATTTATATTTCAAACCTACTTTGTTCTTCATGTGTTTATGTCTTTTAAAAAAGTCCCTCTCATAGGATTTATCATCGGGGAGGAAAAGTAAAAACATGTTCAATCTGCTATCTTTACCTAATAGTCTAAATTTAATCTTGACATTTTAAGCTACTTTCAGTTGGACATTCTCTGTTACAAATGGTCTTATATTTCAATTTCCCAAATGAAAAAATTAAGAGACAGAGATATGAGAATGTAAGAGAAATGGAGGTGGGGGGGGGGGGGTGGATATAAATGCATCCAGTAGGAGTTACAGAAACAAGATAGAAAGAAAATGACTTTTCAGATTCTCCACAAAGAGTTGAGTGTGAAGGCTCATCTGATGATTCACAAGGTCCATAGAGAAATACTTGGGGGAAAAAGAAATCCCAATGTAATCACATTTGCAAATTCTAGCAGTAAACAATTCCAAGCTTCCAGAGAGAAAAGTGATTAAAGATCAGATTAACAATAGCAATACCAGAATGTCAGAAGACAGCAAAGCAGTAACTTCAAAGTTCTACACAGAAGATATTCTAAATTTTCAGCCAGCCAACCAATCAAGCAATCAAGATAGGTTGGAGCTGGGTGCGGTGGTGCATACCTGTGATCCCAGCACTTTGGGAGGTTGAGACAGGAGAATCGCGAGTTCAAAGCCAGCCTCAGCAATGGCGAGGTGATAAGCAACTCAGTGAGACCCTGTCTCTACATAAAAACACAAAATAGGGCTGGGGGTGTGGCTCAGTGGTTGAGTGCCCTAGAGTTTAATCCCCAGTATCAAAAAAAAGAAGAAGATAGGTTGGGCGGGTGATATAGCTCAGCGGATAAAGTATTTGTTCAGCATGCACAAAGCCCTGGATTAAAACCCCAGCACTGCAAAACAAAAACAAAACATAGCTTCAGTAAGAAAATCTGTCACCCAAATACTCTATCTCACTTTTTTTTTCATTACAAAGAAGCAGTCAAGTAAAATTGGGAAATAGGGATATCAATCAAGAGGCCTAAATTTGACCTAAGAAACAGGTACTTTAGAGTGTCTGAATAGACTAGCAAGAGATAATAAATCAGAGAAAATAAGAGGTGGTAAGAGGCCAAATTCTGGATCTATTCTGAAAGTAGAGCTGAGAGGTTCAGATCACATATGAAGTGTGAAAATCAGAACAATCAAGCATGACTCCAGAGTTTTTGACCTTACCAACTAGAAGTATGGAGGTGTCATTCAATTAGATGAGAAAGGCTGAGGAATAACAGATTAGGATGCATTGAATTGAGATGTTGTATAGTTGGTCATCCATCCCCTTAGGAGGAGATGTTAAAAAGGTGACTGGTGTGCAGTTCAGAGGAAGCCAGATGTGGAGGCAAACGCCTATAATCCTAGCAGCTCTGGAGGCTGAGGCAGGAGGATCGTGAGTTCAAATCCAGCCTCAGCAAAAGCGAGGTGAGAACTCAGTGAGACTCTGTCTCTAAATAAAATACAAAATAGGGCTGGAGATGTGGCTCAGGGGTCCAGTGTCCCCATGTTCAATCCTCAGTAACCACCTCCAAAAAAAGAGTTTACAGGAGTGGTACAGGCAGAGAAAGCAGTCAGTAATGTATAGAATGTACAGTATTTGAAGCTATGAACTAGATGAGATCATCAAAAGACTGCAGATGATTAAGCCAGACCTGGTGACACACCTGTAGTCCCAGCTACTGGGGAGGCTGAGGCGGAAGGATTGCTTGAGCCTGGGAGTTCAAGACCAACCTAGACAACATAATAAGAACCCACTTGAAAAATAAAAATATAAAAATAAAAAAATATAGAAAGATTAAAAGAGAGAAGTGAGCCCTGGAGCTCTTCAACATTTGGAAGTTTAGGAGTTGAGAAATCAACAATGGAAACTGAAAGCAAGTGAGTAAGAAATGAGAATAAAAAACAGGATAAGGTCAAGTGATAAAAACCCTTCACAGAGAACAGATCAACTGTGCCATACAATGCTGACTGGGTAAGTAGAATGAGAACAAAAACTCACCACTGAATTTAACAACACAGAAGTCTTATGGTAACCTTGATCAGAACAGCTTATCTTTTTGTTCATTTGTTTGTTTTGGTACTGGGGATTGAACTTAAGGGTACTCCACCACTGAGCCACACCCCCACTCCTATTTTGTGTTTTATTTAGAGACAGGGTCTCACTGCATTGCTTAGCGCCTCACTGTTGCTGAGCCTGGCTTTGAACTCATGATCCTCCTGCCTCAGCCTCCCAGTGCTGGGATTATAGGCATGCGCCACCATGCCTGGCTCAGAACAGCTTCTTATCTGTGGGAATAAAAACCTAAATGAAATGGGTTTAAAAAAATGGACACACACACACACACACAATCCACAAAACAAACAAATAAAGGGACCCAAGTGGTATAGATACCCTCAAGGAATTCTGAGGAGAGAAATAATAGCGTATCTGTAAGTAAATGGAAAAAAACCATTATAGAAGAAAAAAACTAAAGAGAATAGGAAACTGTGGGGCCAATGTACCCGAATCATGAAGAGAGATAAAAAATGCATAAGCAGAAGGGTAGTTTTAGGCCGAAGAAAGAACAGTTTATTTTATTTTATTTTTTTGGTACCAGGGATTGAATTCAGGGGCACTCGACCACTGAACCACACCCCCAGCCCTATTTTGTGTTTTATGTAAAGACAGGGTCTCACTGAGTTGCTTAGCGCCTCGCCATTGCTGAGGCTGGCTTTGAACTCGCAATTCTCCTGTCTCAGCCTCCCTAAGTGCTGGGATTACAGGCTTGCGCCACCGCGTCTGGCTAGAACAGTTTATTTTGACCAGCAAAAAGGTAGAGTTTTGGGGCACAAATGCAGGTAACTGGGTATATGTGAGGTAAGTTTATAAAAATTCTTTTTTGTCTGTTTTTGTTTTTTTAAAAAAATTTAACAGATATATAAAGACTACAGATTAATGGGGCACCACATAATTTTGATACATGATACACTGTATGTTTAAATCAGGCAGAGCACCATAACCCACACCTTTAATTCTAGCTACTCCGGAAGCTAAGGCAGGAGGATCCCAAGTTTGAGGCCAGCCTGAGCAACCAGTGAGACCTTGTCTCAATATAAAAATAAAGAGGGCTGGGAATATAGCTCAGTGGTACATACTAGGCTCAATCCCCAGAAACACAATAAATAAATACATATATTCATACCTACATGAATACATGAAGCCAGCCAAGTTAAACATAGCTAACTCCCCCAACATTTATCATTTCTTTATTGAAAAACCTCCAAAATCCTTGCTTCTAGCTTTTGTTTTTAAATCTCTAGTCATCACCCTACTGTGCAGTAGCACTTGTCTGCTATTATTTTCTCAGAAAGGAAGAAAGGTTAATATAGCTGAAGGTAAAGATGAAGGAGGTATTGAAGGTCTCAGGAAAAGGAATGGAAGAGCCAAGTAGAAGAGTGTAAGGAAAAGGTCTATGGAGAAACAGTATGATTTCTGGGAAGTGACTATAACTATTGAAGTTAGTGAACATAAATTTAGAGTGAAACTGGTCAGCATGATTTCTGCAAGCATATATATACAAAGAGCAAGAGGGGAATGGGTATGGGTATGGGGTGAGGGTATTTGCACCGATTGTAATGATTGTCCATGGAATTTAAGCAGGATAGAGGTGAAGTTGTGAGGGGAATGACAGTGAAAAGTAGTAAGATCAAGACACTATATATTATAACAGGTCTGAATGCCTCATAAAGTTGGGGTACTAGAGACTGGTGGTTATAAATAATGGGATTGCTATTCTTTATTAAGCACTTAAAATAAACTAGTTATTTCAATATCACTTCATTTAATTATCAGAATGACTCTGAAAGATGGGCATGATTATCATCCCTATTGAAAACATGGAAATGGGGCTGGGGTTGAGGCTCAGTAGCAGAGCGCTTGCCTAGCATGTGTGAGGCACTGGGTTCCATTCTCAGCAAAACATATAAATAAAATAAAGGTCCATCTACAACTAAAAAATTTTTTTAAAAAGAAAAGGAAAGATGAAGAAGCTGGGTGTGGTGGCACACACCTGTAATCCCAGTAACTGGAGGCTGAGGCAGGAAGATCCCAAGTTTGAGGCCAGCCTAAGAAACTTGGCAAGACTTGTCTCAAAATAAAAAATAAAAAAGGTCTAGGGATATAGCTCAGTAGTAAAGCGCCCTTTGGTTCAATACCCAGTACTAAAAAAAGAAAGAAAAAGATAAGAGCCAGGACAGTGACACAAATCTATAATCCCAGCTCCCAATGATTCAGGAGGCAAAGGCAGAAAGATTACAAATTTAAGGCCAGCCTCAGCAATTTAGAATGCATCCTGAACCCCACTTCCCCAAAAGGTGAGAATGTATATAGCTCAGCAGTGAATCACCCTCGGTTCACTCCACAGTAGTGGGAATGAAGAAAAGTTAAATCATTTGGCTCAAGGTCAAAGCCTTTGGGTCACATTTTCTTCCACAATTAAACAAAACAAAACCCTCACAAAATCATAATAACACTCTCGTGAATACATTATTTTACAGCAATAATAGAATATTTAAAAATAGGTGAAGTATTACTTTACGGCATCATGAGAGTAAGGGTAAACTTTTCTCATAGAAGACATCTTCTGGCATGAAGTAATTAAAGTTAAACCATCTGCAGTTATTGTTATTAGTGGGGCACTGAGTTAAATACAAAAAACTTCTGTATTATCATGTACATACAAGATTTCTTTTTTTCTGTGGTACTGGGAGATCAAACCCAGGGCCTCATGTATCTCAGGTAAGTGCTTTACTGCTCTACCACATCCCCAATCTAAATAAGGCTTCTTTACTCTTCTTCATTCTTTTTACTATTATATTCTTTTGGCTTAGTATTTTCTCTACTTCTGATACACAAAGTCATGGCTCATCTTAACCTATTAGAAAAGAGTTTTTGGCACCTAACTTCAGGTTCAGAATTACCAAGTATTTCTGTAGACTACACAGCAACAATAAGTTTAAGGCTTCAAGTTTCACTAGATCTTTATAGTTCCAGATAGTGATTTTATGAATTGTTAGATTAAAATCTCCATGTCATATGAGACATAAATAAAATATCTTTTAAGTATTTCATCCATTATACAAAGCTCTGCTACTCTACTGGGGCCTCGGTTTACAATTACGCGGCTAATTAACAACTGAGAAGTGGACAAACTATGTCAGTGAAAACTTACCAGATGATTAAAGAAATAATCTGTTAACCATTTACTACTTTTATATACTTCCACCAATCCCTAGATTTTAAGGGCAAATCATTTAAAAACAGTTGACTTACATAATCATTTTTTTTTTTTTTTAATATTTTTTTAGTTGTAGATGGACACAATGTCTTTATTTTATTGCTTTGTATGTGGTGCTGAGGATCGAACCCAGGGCCTCACGCATGCGAGGCAAGCGCTCTACCACTGAGCTATAATCCCAGCCCCACATAATCATTTTTCTTCATAAAGTTTCTTGTACCTATGCAGTGGCAACCTATTTTCCATTTGAATTATTATGCAGGCACAACCAAGTAAGAGATATAAGAATTCTTTATTTTAGGTAAGGATTTTAGTCATTTTAGCCCATTTCATTTGGGCACCATATATTCATTTACAGACACAGGTGCAAATATAACTGGAATTATTTCATAAACTATTCATGCCTATTGCCACTTTATAATAATTTCCTCCAAAATCTAGAACTGATTCTTTGTTTAAACTTTAAATGAAAATGATAACTGAACTGAAGTCATGAAGTAAAAGTTCATCTCCCCAACAGTGTCTATTTTATCATAAAAATGCATCCTTTTGTATCCCTACTCACTGGAATTCAGTAATACTCATGTTTGGGAAAGTTGTATATATATATATATTTTTTTAAAATATTTTTTTAGTTGTAGATGGACGCAATATCTTTATTTTATTTATTTATTTGCATGTGGTGCTGAGGATCGAACCCAGTGACTCACGCATGCAAGGCAAGCGCTCTACCACTGAGCCACAGCCCCAGCCCCGGAAAGTTGTATATTTTAATTTTAAATGGGAAATACAATTGTGAACATGAAAAAGCATTATTTGGAAGTATCCCCAAGAGACTTTTACAAGATTAATAAACTAGAATGCTAAATAACTTTCATTTACTCACTTACTAAATAAACATTTGTTCATCCCAGTAGCTCAGATCCTGAAGGAGGGGGAGGGCAGGTGAAGACAAACACATATGCAAATAGGGAAGAAGATTAAGTGTAGGTCATGACCGGTACTAAGAAGAAAATAAACTCAGCCGAGACAAAGACTGCAACAAACTGCAGAAACAAACTGTAATCCAGATTAGCCACAAACACACTTAATAGACTGACATCAATGCCTTCCCAGAGTGCCTTTAAAACCTCTTGACATTTACCTAGGTTCCTAAGATCAAAGCTCATCAAGCTTACCTAAGTTTCACTTGACAGGACTAAAGCTAGTCTATGAACTCCTAACAGAATATTAAGGGCATCACATCCATTGAGCAGTACTTTTGAATTAGGCTTTTGATTTTATATTGTGTGACTGCACGTATTATCCAAACTGGACATTTTCAAGAGAGAAAAGAGATGTTTCAAATAATTACGCTAGAATAAGCACAAATGATGACTTCCCACCAGGGCAAACCAGGATATATAGTTGCACTAATTCTATACCACATCAAAAGTTAAGTGCCCCAAAATTTCCAGAGCACTTTATAGTTTGAGGTATATTTAAATTATAAGTACTCTTCAAATGAAAGACCTAAATTATACCCGGGCGCAGTAGGCAAACCAATGCCTGTAATCCTAGCAGCTCAGGAGGCTGAGGCAGGAGGATTGCGGGTTCAAAGCCAGTCTCAGCAAAAGCGAGGCGCTAAGAAACTCAGTGAGATCCTATCTCTAAATAAAATACAAAATAGGGCTGGGGATGTGGTCGAGTGCCCTTGAATTCAATCCCTAGTACCCCTCCCCCCAAAAAAGACCTAAATTATAAAATGGACCCATATAAGCCAGATCAATTCTTTACTAAACTTAAAGATCTAAATTCCTCACACCATTCACAAAATCTGTGTCAGGCACATTATAGACCTTAAAAAAAAAAAAAAAGTATTTCCATGACATTGGGGTAGGGAAAAAAAACTATACTATTCCAAAAAGAGAGAGAGCAAAGGAAAGAAAAGGGAAAAAAAGAAAAGCAAAGGAAAGGAAGAAAGCAAAGAAGGAGAAACACTAGCTCACTAACCATAAAAGAAAAGCCTGATAAACATGTCACATTAAAATAAAGAACTATTCATTATAAGAAACCACTAAATGGGAAAAGATATGTGTAATACAAACATCCAAGTAAGGATTTATAAATACAAAACTCTACAAAAAGACATGCATTTAAATAGAAAAATGGGCAATAAATTTCAAAGGGACTTCATGAAAAATGAAATCCAAATGGCCAAGATATGAAAAGACATTCAACATCATTAGTAGTCAGGGAAATGGAGATTAAAATCACATTCAACTATATACTCACTAGATTGTCTAGAATTAAAATACATGATGCCAACCAAGTCTTATTGTTGGCGAGGAATATGGAGCCATTAGAACTCTAATATACTAATAATTGAGGTAAAAGGTAATAAACTCTTATCATGGAAAACTGTTTGGCATTACCTAATAAAGACACGTGTTTCCTATGTTTCTGCAATTTGAATTCTAAGTATATACTGTCAAGAAAAGTACCCAAACAGCCGGGCGTGACAGTGGAACCTACAATCCAGCTTGGGAGGACAAGGCAGGAGGATTGCAAATTCAAGGCCAGCTTCAGCAACTCTGAGGCCCTAAACAACTGAATGAGACCGTCTCAAAATAAAAAATAAAAAGGAACAGGATCTCCATATGTGAATGTACACTGTATTCTAAATTCTGTGAGTAAACTTTCAATTTTAATCTATTAGACTACCATTCTTCAAATTCTGAAAAAGTGGACTTTTCAGGTATCCCATTACTCAACAGGTCATGTAAATTGTAAAATTTTAAGACTGAACTCCTCACTTCTAATTTTGAAATTTGAAATAAGTATCCAGTACGGATTGGACAGTTATAGTTTTAGATAATACTACATAGATTATATAATCGGGATTTGGCAACTCCACTTTGAGTAAGCATGATTAATTCCCCAAACCCATTACATGTTAACTCATACTTCTTAAGAAAAAGCATATATTGATGTATGGATCATGGGCTGGGGTTGTGGCTCAGTGGTGGAACACTAGCCCAGCACATGTGAGGCACTGTGTTCAATCCTCAGCACTATATAAAAAGTAAATAAAATAAAGGTATTGGGTTCATCTACAACTAAAAATATTTAAGAAAACATCAATGTCAGAAATACAAATTATAAAATTTTTTTATTGCTGTATCCATATATTGTTAAATTCATATATTATGACAAATGAATAAATTGTTTTATGTCATATGAATTTAATGCCATGAATTTAACTATTACAAATACAATATTGATTTTAGAATCTGTTTAAGAGACAAATTTAAACATGGGACATTAAAATATACATCTTTAATGTATAAAAGTGTATGTTCATAATCCTTCAAAAAAGGATTGAACTTAATATTTTAGAAATCTAAAAAATGTATGGACTCTTTTTTCTTTGTGAGGAGTAAAGGGAGCACAGCCAACTCATTGATAAGCCACTAAGCTATCAAGATATCTTTAAATTCAGATGCTTTAAGAAATGTTTTTTAATAAAGTTATTAAACTGCTTTAGTGAGAAATACTGTTCTAAAAAGAAGACCAAGAACTAACCTACAGATGTTTTAACAGGTAGTGTTTCATGAGATGACTGCTGGCTCAAGCAATCCTCCTGTCTTGGCCTACCAAGTGGCTGGGACTATAACAAGAACCAGTGGTCAGCTACTGGTTTTCAAAAAAAACTTGCCAAGTTTTAAAAGTATATGATTCAAGTATTTTTTTAGTAAATTTACTGAGTTGTGCAATTATCCCCACAATCCAACTGCAGTTTCTTTTTAAAATTTTTTTAACTTTTTAGTTGTGGATCGACACAATACCTTTATTTTATTTTTATGTGGTGCTGAGGCTGGAACCCACTGCCTTACTCATGGGAAGCAAGCACTCTGTCACTGAGCCACAATCGCAGCCCCAGAACATCTTAAAACTACTCTTTTATAGCATAAGGTTCCTTAATTTTTTTTGGTGGTGCTGTTGATGGAACCCAGAAAGGAGGACCTCAAGCACTCCAGGCAAGTTCTCTACCGCAGGGTCACACCCTTAGCCCCAATAATACATAGTCTTGTAACATAAAGAGATTCTTTGCCCTGGTATAAGGTTTGTCTCAATACCAGCACTATTAAAAGGGACTACTAGAGCATTTTAAAAATGCCCTTAAAACTTATTTGCTACTGTGAAACAACTTTCCTATCAATTTACGACTTAAAAACTTTAGATTTAGAAAATTTTCTTCCTACCCTGGACCTCTGTCCCTATCATGTTATGTAGTTTATAATAACTCTACCAGATATGCTGAGAAAATTACCTGAGTTATCTTGCTTCCCTCCTAAGTGTTACAAACTGTTGAGATTTCCTTTAAGATCGGGGACTAAAGTTTATTTTCTTCTGGTTTCCTGGCGAAGCAAAGGCCTAACACATGTGAACGGAAACAAAACCCACAGACTGTAGCGATGCTAAATACTAAGGGTAGGAACACCTTCCTCAACAAATCTTCCCTTCCCAGGGCTCATCTACGGGGGTCGGTCGGCGGCCACAGACCACTCAGATCTGAACCTGAACTGTGAACAAGGGTCCTGGGTCAAGCTTAAACTCTCCTACCTACCGTATTTCCAGAAACAAGCTCCTGGAGTCAACAGCATTTTTAATGTGCACTCTAAAGAGAAGGTTGCAAAACTGGCTATGAGAAGGATTCCGGTTTAACAGGTTAACTATCACGGACGAGACAAGTGGGATGTGATCTGCTCGATGGTCAACGGCATTTCGAGATCATATGAGTCGCACACCGAACCCCGAAGTTTTGGCACATTACTTTAGAGTTTCACTTGAGGAATACTGCAACGAGTTGAAATTTAAGAACGTGGAAAAAAAATGGGTGCTGTGGAATCAACGAATCAACACTAAACTCAAGGTAGGTGGAAAAATTCTTTGAATACTCCGGCTTTGTTTGGTTATGAGACGACAGAACCACCGAATTTCGGAGTTGGAAGACACGTATCTCGGTGTTCTCCGGTCCGTTCTCGGACTTCAGCACCACCCCGCCCGTCGCGCACTCGGTCCTGTAGTTCCCCGGATTTAAGGCGGGGACCTCCGGGGAGCTCGGGGAGGCCGCGGCCCGGCCCGCGACGCCGCGCCGGGAGGGAGCGGCCTCCCAGAGGACGACCGAGGGAGGAGGAGGGCGCGAGGAGGCCGCGGGCCGAGAGCGGGGTGCAGCCCCGAGCGAGTGGGCGCCCAGCCCGGTCCCCCACCCCGAGGCCGGCCCCGGTGTACCTTTGGCGAGGGCTACGGTGGAGTTCTCGGTGTCGATGGTGTAGAGGATGCCCTCGTAGCGGATCTCCGCCTTGGAGATGAGGCTGATCTTGCTGCCGATGTAAGGGGTGCCCCCGCTCATGGCGCCGCCGCCGCCCCTTCGGGCCGCTCGCAGAGAGACAGATCCCACGCCGCTGTCGCCGCTCCGCACGCCCGCTCGCTCCGTCGGCGCTTACAGCAGCCGCTTCAGACCCAACATGGCGGCGGCGCCGGCTCCGCTACCCTCCCCCAGCCTCCCGCCCTCAAACCGCGGCGCGGCGGCGGCGGCGGCGGCAGCGGCGGCGGCGCAGGGCATGCTGGGCGGGCGAGGCCGAACTCTCGCGAGATTCAGGTGACCGCGGGCGGCTCCCGACATTTCAGCGGCGTGTGTAATCCCAACTGCGCGGCTTGGCCTGGTCTGTCGCTAGAGGGGAATTGTAGGGGTGCAATGTTTCGTGACGTTGGGGTACCGTGGCGGGACTGGAGAAGTGCTGCTCTCTCCTTTTGACCCTGGCTGCGGCCTCTGCCATTTCCAGACGCGTTATACTTTGTCAAGAGCTCAATGCCGTTGTAAACACGGTTCCCTCTACCTGGAAAGTTACCCTCCCGCCTCCAAGCTCCCAGAGAGCTGCTGGTTATCCTTTTAAGCCAGTCTTTTCCCTGCTGAGCCAACTGCGCCCCTCACGGAGCTCTCAGGGAGCTGTTAAACATCTGTCACACCAAACGAGCCCCCCTTACCCTCCCGGGCTGCTCACAGAGGAGCTGAGACTCCCTTCCAAAGATTGAGTTTTTAAAACTGCTCTGTCCCACACTTCCAATGCCTGGATCCAAGCTTGTAGCTTTTCATTTTATTGTACATCGACCAGTCTCCAGTATTTTTAACTTTGATCAGTTCTGTGAACTATAGTTTTATATTAAGTATAGCCTCCTCAGCCCTTCAATTGGAATGCAAGAGTTCCTCTACTTTTTTTCTTCCAGATCATTTGTTTTTGCAGTACTGAGCATTGAACCCAGGGGCACTCTACCACTGAGCTACATCTCTAATCCTTTTCTTTTTTTTTCTTTTTTCTTTTTGGTACTGGAGATTGAACTCAGGGGCACTCAACCACTGAGCCACATCCCCAGCCCTATTTTGTGTTGCATTTAGAGACAGGGTCTCACTGAGTTGCTTAGCGCCTCGCCATTGCTGAGGCTAGCTTTGAACTCACGATTCTCTTGTCTCAGCCTCCCAAAGTGCTGGGATTACAGGCTTGCGCCACTGCGCCCGGCTTCTAATCCTTTTCTTTCTTTCTTTTTTTCCCCCGAGACTGGTCTCACCACCTTTCCAAGGTTGGCCTCCAACTTGTGCTCCTGCCTCAGCCTCCTGAGTGGCTGAAATTACAGGCATGTGCCACTGTGACCTGCTTCAATAGTTTAGATACAGCAGACAGGGATCTTGTTCAAATCTAAGTCAGATCATGTTCCTCCTCTACTCACTACTCTTCTCACTGACTCCATATCACACAAAGTGAAAAATAAGACTCCTTATTTTGGCTTCCTGTTACCTCCTTTCCCCATTCTGTTGTAGTTCCCACCTCTTTTTACACAGAACTTTCACAATTCATTCCAAGCTCTGCCTCAATGTCACTTCCAGAGATGACTTTTGTGACTGCCCTGTTTAAAATATTGCTACTTGCTGGAAGCAGTGGTTGGGGAGTCTGAGGCCAGAGGATCCCCAAGTTGTAGGGCTGCCTCTATAACTTAAAGAGACCCTGTCTCAAAATAAAAAATAAACAGGACTGGGGATGCAGTTCAATGGTAGAGCACCCCTGGGTTCAATACCCAGTACTGCAAGTAAAAATTAAAATAAAAACATAAAATAGCAGTACTCACATCACTCTTTATCCCCTTACTTAGCTTGTTTTTTCTGCATAGAGTTTATCTCTCCCCAATATGTCTACTTAGTTATTTGTGTGTGTCCTTCTCCTTCACTAGAATGTAAATGTTTTGAGGCAGGGATGTTTTGGTCACTTCTGTATTGTCAGGGCCTAGTACAGCACCTGGCTTAGGGCAGCTGCTCAGTAAATATTTGTGGCATGAATTAATAGTGGATGAATGCAGAGCACACACAGGAAGTCTGGTGAGCTGAGTGAACAAATGGTTTTACAGAGTGGGAAGCAGCAGAGAAATCTTAGAGGCTGTGATGGGGTTGATACACAGTGGCTTCAAAGGAAGGCTGTGAATCCCTGGTTCAATATAAAGTCAATGCCAGAAAGTTGAATTCTTATACTTATTCTTTCCTTCTCATTCTAGGCCTACGATCCAGTTTGCCTTCTCACGCTTCTTTAGTGAGCTCTTCCTTTTCCAGGGTCAGTTTCCACAAGCTGACAGTTCTCCAGTTTACACCTCCATTCTACATCTCTTGACTTCCAGGGTCACATTGACTACATGGTATGCATTGTGTGTGTGTGTGTGTGTGTGTGTGTGTGTAGCTGAGAATCAAACCCAGGGCATGCTAGGCAAGAGCTCTACCGCTGAGCTACATCCTCAGCCCTAAATATACAATAAATGCAGTCACTTGCAAGGCAACTTCAGGGTATCCAAAATTACTACATATACTTCCCTTCTACCCCCAAATAAACTGTCTTTTATTTATGCCCCTTGGTTCCATCAAGTCCTCACCTAAGTGTCTGCTATGGTTTGTATATGGCTTGAGTGTGTCCCCCATTGATTCGTGTATTGGGGAATCTTGATCCCCAGTATGGCAATATTGAGAGGTGGTGGAATCTTTAAGAGGTTCACATGCCCTTGGGAGGTATTAATGCTGGTTGCAAGTTCTCTGAAGAGTAAGTTGTTATAAAAAGAGCAAGACTGGGCTGGGGTTTTGGCTCAGTGGTAGAATGCTTACCTGGCATGTGTGAGGCACTGGGTTCAATCCTCGACCCCACATAAAAATAAATAAAGGTATTGTGTCCATCTACAACTAAAAAATTTTTTTAAAAAATAAAGGTGTAGCCGGGCGCGGTGGCTCACGCTTGTAATCCCAGCACTTAGGGAGGCTGAGACAGGAGGATCACGAGTTCAAAGACAGCCTCAGCAACGTCGAGGCGCTAAGCAGCTCAGTGAGACCCTGTCTCTACATAAAACACAAAATGGGGCTGGGGATGTGGCTCAGTGGTCGGGTGCCCCTGAGTTCAATCGCTGGTACCAAAAAAATAAATAAATAAAAAAAAATAAAGGTGTCCATATACAAATTATATATGTTATATATGATATATATTATATAAATATATATATATATTTCTGAATGCAAGACAGGCCATGCTTGGTACACAGCTGTAATCTCAGCAGCTTGGGAGGCCAAGGCAGGAGGATCATGAGTTCAAAGCCAACCTGAGCAACTTAGCAAGGCCCTAAGCAACTTAGTGAAGCCTTATCTCTAAGTAGTAGTAGTAGTAGTAGTAATAATAATAATAATAATAATAATAACAACAACAACAAAAGAAGGGCTAGGGATGTAGTTCAGTGGTTAAGTGCCCTTAAGTTCAATCCCGAATATCCCACCCCCACAAAAAAAAAAAAAAAAAAAAGCAACACTGACCTTTCTATCTCACCATATGTTCTCTCCCTGTTGAACATATTCCCTGCCATGGTGGTATCATGTATGACACAGCCAAGAGGGTGTACCAGAGGGTGAACAGATAAGAGAATTGACCTTGAACTTTCAGTCTCCAAAATGTGAGCTAAATAAATCTCTTTATAAAGTTTCTAGCTTCAGGTATTTTGTTATAGCAACAGAAAATGAGTAATACAATGTCCAGTCCTGAAACCAGGTGTTACTATCCAGCTACCCCCAGTTGGTCATCAGTCTTGTTTATTCTACTTTATGTTCAGCAGTTCATGGTTTCCTGTACCCTAGGGCATCAGGAACCTTGAATAAAGGCAGTTTGGTAGCCCATAGCGTATTGTACGTATGAATCTGTAATTTATTGCTAGAAATAAGGTTGAGTGTGGTGACACATTTCACTACCACAGCAGGCTTTCTAAACTCCAACTCCCTTGTTGCTTCTCTGCTTAAGAGCTCCCGGTAACCCTAGAGTTAAAAATACATCCCTTTCTATTGAATATTTTCAGTAACAGGAAGCTCTAAAATTTGTACAGTGGAGGGGCTAAGAAGTGTCAATCTGGTTGGAAGGAGAGACTATGAGGATTTGAATATTGTCCAAACTTCTATTTCTAGCTAGTATGCTGTTTTTCACTTACTTTTGTGTTGTTGTTGTGAGGGTGAGTAGCTGATGGAGAATAAGGGAGAAACAAGTACCCCTTCACCACCCTTTAAGTGTGGCCACTGCTATTTATCTAAGTAACATATGATGTTGTTGGCCTGCATTTAAGGATCATGTTTTTTGGAAAAATACATCCTTTCAAACAACAGAAACTCTTATTGGGTGAGATGTTCATTTTATGAGAGACACACTGAAAGTACTGAAACTGAGACAAATGAATGGTTCAATGGAAGATGTCTTCCACCCCATATTTGCTCTTGAGTAGAATTGTTATTGATTTCTACCTTTCACTCCTTTCACAGTATGATCACTGAATTTATACAGTTAAAGGTAGAGATGATACAATTTCACAGTTATCTGCTTTTTAATTCAAAGGAGCCCTCTGTATATATATTTTTTATTTCTAACTTTAAAATGAGAAAACTAAGCTGGGCCTGGTGGTACATGTCTATATTCCTAGCTACTTCAGAGGCTGAGACAGGAGGATTGCTCGAGACTATGAGTTTGAGACCACACTGGGCAACATGACTGAATGGATGAATGAATGAATGAATGAATGAGTGAATGAATGAATGAGAAACCTTTATACTCAGGGAAGTCAAGTAACTTAGGCCTAAGATTAAGGTGAAAATCATGAGTATAAATCAAGTCTGTATGGTCTTACAATGTCTGTACTCTATACCATTCTAGGATGGCAAATGGAATTAATTTATCAAGTGACAACTTGAGTACATTGCACTGCTAGCCTGGAGACCTGTGTTGAAAAGGATTCTGTGGTTGTGTCTGAGACAGTAGGACTTTGTGCCATGATCACTTATCAGCATCTTCCATGGACATAGTGTGGAAAAGTGGTGAAACCAGGTCCAAATCTCTGTCATACCATTCACCTTCTAAGTATATACCACAAAAGTACATGTGGTTAAACACTTTGTATATTTAACAGTACTCTATAATTAGTCTTCTTATCTTGCTATTATTCAAATATTTGTCCAGCTACCTTAACTACAAACAACAGAAATGGACAAATGTTTATGTCATTGGAAAGTAAGCACAATAATGGAAACTAATCTATAATGATTTCTTTTTTTTGGTACTGGGGATTGAACTCAGGGACACTCAACCACTGAGCCACATCCCCAGCCCTATTTTGTGTTGCATTTAGAGACAGGGTCTCACTGAGTTGCTTAGCGCCTCCCCATTGCTGAGGCTGGCTTTGAACTCGCGATTCTCCTGTCTCAGCCTCCCAAAGTGCTAGTATTACAGGTGTGTGCCACTGGGCCCGGCTTTTAATGAATTTTTCTGAGAAAAAAATCTTTCTAAAATGCAAGTCTGATGATTACCAGAACTTTCTGTGGAGATCTTTCCCCCACATCTTAATCCATTTGGACTGCTATAATGAAATATCATAAGCTAGCAGCTTACAAACAATAGAAATTTATTTCTCAGCCAGGAGTGGTGGTGCACGCCTGCAATCTCAGCACTTTAGGAGGATGAAACCAGAGAATCGTGAGTTCAAAACCAGCCTCAGCAACAGCGAGGTGCTAAGCAACTCAGTGAGAGATCCTGTCTAAATAAAACACAAAATAGGGCCGGGGATGTGGCTCGGTGGTTGAGTACCCGAGTTCAATCCCTAGTACTAAGAAAAAAGAAAAGAAAAGAAAAGAAAGAAAAAGAAAACAAATTTATTTCTTATAGTTTTCTTCCCAGTTTGGAAGCTGGGAAGTCTAAGATATAGGCTCTGGCAGATTGAGTGCCTGGGGAGAGCTCACTTCCTGGTTCCTAGATGTTTGCCTTTTTTGCTAAAATTTCACATGGAAAAAGGTGGATTTTTGTTTTGTTGTTGGTACTAGGGATTGAACTCAGGGTCTGGCACATGCTCTGCAAGTGCTCTATCCCCAAAGCTATACCCTCAGCCCTTCTGAGGTCTTTTTTTGGAGGGGAGGGGATACTCAAATCATCTATAAGGGCTCTCCCTTCAAGGACCTCCTAAAAGTCCTACCTCCTAATGTAAGCCTCTTGGGAGTGAGGATCTCAACAAATGAATTTTGGCAGAATATAAGCATGCAGCTTATTACATACCCTCTTTTCCCCACCCACCCGAAGCTTTCAATCATTTCAGTGGCTTATGGTCCTATGTTCTTAGAATTACCTGGGTATGCTATTTTATAAAATCCTGTGTGAACTGGCTCCTGTTTAACTCTGGTCTCACTCTTGTTTTCGCCTTCATCATGGTCCATTTCCTCTACCCACCTCCCCTGGCCTTTGTTCTCCATTCCAGAAGCCATATTAAAATTTCTCTCAGATTCTCCCCCTCATGCTTTGCCTTTGCAGCTCTTTACCAAGATATCACTTCAGTCCAGGAGCCTTCTCACTGCTGTCCTGAGATATGCACTCTGAGATAATTACTATCCAATGTATTGCATGAATACATTCACGTATTGCCTTGGTCTGTTTCTGTTGCTATAACAAAATATCAGAGGCAGAGTAATGTGCAAAGAAAAAAAATATATAATTTTGTTTGAAGTCCAAGATTAGGCAGGCCTAATCAGCATCTAGTGAGGTTCCCTTTGGCTTCATCAAAACATGTCAGAGAAACGGAAAGGGAACTGACATGTGCAGAATAGCCCAGGAGCATGTTTTTAGCAACTTGCTCTCAAAGAACTCGCACAACAAGACCAGCATTAATTCCTCTGAAGGCAATGTCTCCCCTAACCTAACTGCCTTGCACTGGGCCCTGCCTTTTAAAGTTGCTACCACCTCAACATCATCACACTGGGGACCAGCACAAAGCCTCCAGCACAGGAAGCTTTTGGGGGACACACTCAAACCATATCCAAACCATAGCATGTACTAAGCCTGTCATACACACTGTGGTGACAGTGCAAATTCACTTGTCCATGTTATACATTAGTCCTTAAGATATGCTGAGAACAGGGACTGGATATGTATTTTCACTATTGCATTTTTAGCACTCACCCAGGGCCTCACATAAAGTAGGGACAAAACAAATCTTTATCAGATGAATTAATAGATTAAATATTATTTTGTATTATGATCACAGAGATGAACTTTTTTTTTTTTTTAAATAGAATATATAGAAAGCACTACTTCTAGCTTTAAAG
Source organism: Geosciurus inauris (assembly GCA_004024805.1). NCBI lineage: Eukaryota > Metazoa > Chordata > Mammalia > Rodentia > Sciuridae > Geosciurus > Geosciurus inauris. The sequence continues at coordinate 29,375 of PVHX01012285.1, read as the reverse complement.
ATTCCATTTTAATATGAGGGCTTAAAATGAGTTGTGTAGGACATTCATTATCTATGTTTGGTTTTAAAGTGAAATGTTTTGCCCCAAACCCAAGCATTTTTATTCATTTCTTGTTGTGTACTAAGTTAACATGCAAATTTCAACTGCCAGTTGAGTAGTTCTGTGTGATGTTTTCTTGTTACTATGTTGCAGACACCCATGGCTTTCTCATTCACCCCATCTGGGCCTCCAGTGTGGTCTAATTATCCTGAAAAGCCAAGATGCGTTAGAGCTGAGCTTGATTACTCTAATGGCACACACTGTTTTTACCAACCTCCTGATTCCTGAATAATTATCATTATCATATTTATGTGTTTAGCCAAAAGCTTATTTGGAAGATTCCAGAATAAAACAATTCTACACAAGGAAAAGAACCTTCTAGTCATTGTCTGGGAAGACAATTTTTTAAAAATTAAAATACCTCGAGCACATGCAAAAGGTTAAACCGTTGAATCAAGTGGAAGGGCTCAGGATGCATGGCAGTCATTCCCAGTCTATCCCTCCCTAGTGGTGGTCCTTTGGAGGCAAGTATGTTTAACTCTCTCTGCTGTTTCTGCTGGTGGTTATCATTGTCTCAAAATAATATATTTACATCACCAATTCTTTTGTTTTTTTAGTTGTAGATGGACACAATGTCTTTATTTTATTGCTTTGTATGTGGTGCTGAGGATCGAACCCAGGGCCTCACGCATGCGAGGCAAGCGCTCTACCGCTGAGCTACAATCTCAGCCCCACATCACCAATTCTTGATGCGTCCATTTTAGACATTGTCTGTTAATTTCCAACTCTGACAAATGAAGATTTATCTCACAGAACAAGTATGTAGAGATATTTGGGAGTTCTTTTCCATTCCATAGTTACCTTTATTTGCTTCTTGCAGAGGTCTGGGATGTATGCATAGTGAGGTGGGCCTTCCATATATGGGTGGGGCCCAGCTTGACTACCCATGTGCTACCAGTTACATAGCATAACATTCCTCCTGCCTCCTGGTTTTGTTTTGGTTTGTTGATCTTAGCAGGAGTCTTTAATGGTGGAGACTTATCAAAGTCTGGTGACCAATGGGAGCACATATGAGAATAATATCATAAACAATTTGTTTATGGACTCTAGTAGACTCATTCACTGGAGGATTTCACTTAGGATGATGAGGTGGGAAGTCACTATAGACATTTAACCAGTGAGTCTTTAAATGACTGACTGTAGAGGGCTGGGGTTGTGGCTCAGTGGTAGAGTGCTTGTCTAGCATGCGTGAGGCACTGGGTTCAATTCTCAGCGCCAAATATAAATAAATAAAATAAAGATCCATCAACAACTAAAAAAATTTTTTTTAAATGATAGACTGTAGGGCTGGGATTGTAGCTCAGTGGTAAAGTGCTTGCCTTGCATGCGTGAAGCACTGGGTTCGATCCTCAGCACCACATAAAAATAAATAAAGATATTTAAAAAAAAATGATAGACTGTAGAGGTTTGGGGGCGTTCAGTTTTTTTTTTTTTTTAAGCTCAAATCACAAACTTTTATTTATATTCCAGTCTCAATTTTTTTTTTTTTAAGGGAAGAACCCAATTTTTAAGCGTGTATATCAGGCCACCCATGGCTGCCATATGAGAGTGGTAGTGAGGAAAGTGGGAAGATTCAACTCCATGTCTTACCCCTCCCCCCACTAAGGATTGAACCCAGGGGCGCTTAACCACTAAGCCACATCCCCAGGCCTTTTTATATTTTATTTAGAGACAGTGTCTCACTAAGTTGCTTAGGGCCTCAGTAAGTTGCTGAGGCTGGCTTTGAACTTGCGATTCTCTTGCCTCAGCCTCCTGAGCTGCTGGGATTACAGGTGAGTGCCACTGTACCCAGCTTATTCCCGCCTTTTGCTCTACTGGGAATTTATAAAATATGTCACGTGGAAGTACAAGAGATGGAGGGTTTTATCCCTCCTTGGCTACAGTTCCCTTCTCCATCTCCTCACTGTGAACATTCTAGTTCTTGGTCTCCTGTGTCTGGCGTCATCAGTTCCTGCTTCCTCTACTTCTGTGTGTATATGAAAAAAATATACACAACGTAAAATTTACCATCTTAACCCTTTCCTCTTTTTTTTAGATTTTTTTAGTTATAGATAGACACAATACCTTTATTTTATTTACTTTTATGTAGTGTGCTGAGGATCGAACCCAGTGCCTCACATGTGCTAAGCAAGCGCTCTACCACTAAGCTGCCACCACAGCCCCATCTTAACCCTTTTTCATTGTGTAGTTCAGCGGCATTAAGTACATTCTTATCATGGTGCAGCCATTGCTCATCACCATCTCCAGAACTTTCTCACTTATCCAACTGAACTCTACCCACCAAACACTAACTCCCTGTTCTCCTTTCTCCTTGAAGCCCCTGATGACCACCATTCTACTCTCTCTGAGTTGGACTCATTTAGGATCCTCTTATAAGTCGAATCATACAATATTTGTCCTTTGTGTCCACCCTCTACTTTATATCTTCAATAACTGTTGAAATTTCTTACCTCTTGGTGATTTCCCACCTCTTATGGGTTTTTGTCTTTTACCTCCTTTACTATTAGATTAGTAGGGTATTGGGAGGAGAGATAAAAGTGTAGGGTGAAACTGCCGTCTTTAATCAGGAGTTCATTCTTTTTTAGAAGAGGAGATCCCAACAAAGGGACAAATACAGTATGTTTTCACTTATATGAAGTCAAACTCACAGAGACAGAAAGTAGAATGTGCACTGGCTGCTGGGGACAGAGGATGGGTTGGAGTTTCAGATTGGGAGGATGAATCTGGAGATGGATGGTGGTGATTGGACATGAAGTTCTAATCCAGTAACTTCTAAGCCGGGTGGTGTATACTCCTGAATCCCAGAGACTTGGGGGAGGCTAAGGCAGGAGATTCACAGGTTCTAGGTCAGCCTGGGCAGCCTAGGGAGACCCTGCCTCAAAATAAAAATTAAAAAGGACTGGAGGTGTAGCACCCCTGGGTTTAATCCCCAGGACCAAAAAAATAAATTAATAATAATAATCTAGTAACTTCTAGGCCTACCACCAGCCCAGTGCAGAGGAATGTAGAGTGCCAACTCCTCTGTAATGAAATTTTAGTGACAAGAGCACATTAGGCCCCGAAAGGATTCATATGGCTTACTCCTGTATCTGAGGGCTTTGTAAGCATCCTAGGTCTGAGACTAGGGCGAGGTAAGGTAAGCACCTAGGGCACAACCTTTAAGGAAGTACTCATTCTTCTTTTTTTTTGGCACTGGGGATCAAACCAGGGCTTCTCGCATGTGAGGCAAATGCTTTACCACTGAGCTGTATCCCAGCCTGAGAGGTACTCACTCTTAGGGTACATGTCCCACAAAGAGAGAGAGGACTGCTCCAACACACTGCCACCTGTGCAGGGAAGTCCAGATAACATTTGTGTATTAGTTGGGGTTCTCCTGAGAAACAGAACCCATAGGCTATATATAGATTGTAAGAAGAGATTTCTTACAGGAATTGGCTCATGCGATTATGGAGGCCAAGAAGCCCCACCATCTGCCATCTGCAAGCTGGAGATCCCATGAAGCCTGGACGATAATTCAGCCTGAGGCTGAAGTCTTGAGAATGGGGAAGGACACGGGGTGGAGGGTGGGTAGGGAACAGCCTGAGAACCTGATCTTAGGGTCTGTACCCTGGGTCTTAGGGTAGGAAAGATGGATGTTCTACCCTGGGGTGGGGGAAGAGGGAGGGGGAATTCATCCTTCTTGTTGTGTTAGCTTTCTAATACCTGAGACCCATGAACTTAGAAAAGGTTTATTTTCAAAGTTTTAAAGGTTTCAGTCCATGATCAATTGGCTCCATTGCTTTGGACCTGTGGCAAGGCACAGGTCAAGGCACAAGGTGAAAATGTGTGGTGAGGCAAAACCAATCACTTCCTGGCCAGGAAGCAAAAGAGAGAGGAAGGATCTAGGGACCCATAGTCCCCTTCAAGGACATGTCCTTGATGACCTAAAGGCCTCCTCCCAGTAGCCCCACCTCCTAAAGGCTCCACCACCTTCTAATGATGCCTCTCTGGGGAGCAAATCTTTACCACACAGACCTTTGGGAGATGCTTAAGATCCCTACTAGAGCTGTTGCCTCTTTTTTCTACCCAGGGCTTCTGTGGTTGGATAATGCTTACTTATACTGGTGAAGGGGATGATTTTAACTCAGTCTTCTAATTCAAATGCTAATCTCCTCCAGAAATCTCTCACAGTCACATCCAGAAATAATGCCTTATCCATCTCCTGGGCATCCCTGATCTCAGTCAAGCTGATCAAGTTCACCATCCCAATCTGTCAAAGGAAAGCCAAGTCATGACAGCATTAGGAATCATGATCTAAAGATGACTTTGCATGTTGTGAGATAACAACTAGCACATGAATGTCACTGTTAGCAAACTTCTCTTAACAGGCATTTGGCCATTTCACACCACCCGTGTTGTAGAGTTGAGAACCAGTTTCACATGTTACTCTCATTATAGCGGAGAAACTAGGGGCCAGGGAAGGTGATAGTCTTGACCCAACGTAGTCAGTGACTGAACCAAACTTGTACCCAAGTCTTTAAGTCCAACCTATACCCTGCTGCACCTCATAGAGAATTGGGGAATCAAACCCAGGACCTGTGCATGCTAGGCAAGTGCTGTACTACTGAGCTCCATTCCCAGTTCCCAACTTCACCTCTTTTGATGAAAGCAGCCATTTAGAAGAGAAAGTAATGTACTCAGTAACTAATTCAGCTCTACCTCTTTGTGCACAAAATTCCTGTTTTGCCTAATTTTATATCTTGACAAATTTTTTTTTGTGTGGTACTGGGGATTAAAACCCAAGATGCTCTGCCACTGAGCTACACCTCTGGCCCTCTTTTTAAATTTTATTTTGAGCCAAATGCAGGGGCACACGCTTGTAATCTCATCAGCTTGGGAGGCTGAGGCAGGAAGATCCAAAGTTCAAAGCCAGCCTCAGCAATTTAGTGAGGCTCTAAGCAATTTAGTGAGACCCTGTCTAAAAAAAAAAAGACTGAGGATGTGGCTCAGTGGTTAAGTGCCCCTGGGTTTAATCCCTGGTACCAAAATAAAAAGTAAGTAAATAAATAAAGTTTATTTTGAGACAGGGTCTTGCTAAGTTGCCCAGGTTGGCCTTAAGCTTGCCATCCTCCTGTCTCAGCCTCCCAAGTTGCTGGGATTACAGGTATGCAGCACTTGGGGACTGTGTGTTTTGATGGTGACTTGAATCACTGGAAATATAAATAGTAAATTTTCTGAATAACAGGCATAACTATTATCAAATGAAATGACAGAATAATCAATACATAACTGTATACTCACAGAAATTGTCTTCTAGAGATTCAAAGTATCAAAAAAGAGGCAAAGTACAATGGAACAAACTTTGGGGTTTATATTTATGGAAAATAATTTTTGGACAAAAGTAAGGAATTGAGCAAAAAGTTAAAAGAATAATAATTTACATAACAGATATAATATTATAATAATTATGTAAGTTGTATAGCTGTAATTCTTAAAATTATAAGATACTTTACCACCAGTATTATATCACTGGAAGTGCTATTTAATAATAGTCATTACTTACCTTTAAAAAATATGATTGCGGGCTGGGTTTGTGGCTTAGTGGTAGAGCACTCATCTTGAATGTGTGAGGCACTGGGTTCGATCCTCAGCACCACATAAAAATAAATAAATAAGTAAAATAAAGGTATTGTGTCCATCTACAACTCCAAAAAATATTTAAAAACATAAAAAATATGATCAGTTAGAGATAGTTCATGGGATAGCATTTTTAAAAAGTGGCTTATCTTTCTGGATGCATTCACTGCTTATAAGATCTGGTTATTACTACATTGATGTTATTTAGTTAACTTCAAACCAAATATGTACTTGTGTTGATAGGATGGCAACTCCGTACAAACATTCTCTAGTTTTTGAGTATTCTGGGTAAGGGAAATGTGCATTAGGCCCTGTGCTGCTCGTATGGCAGAGGCAGTGATAGTGGTGGTAGGTATGGTAAATGAGTAAGAGAGAGGAATACCAAGAAACCTCTAAAGGCCTTAATTTCACCATAGAGGAATTTGTTGTTCAAATATCAACAAGTTCAAAGAAATTAGATGAATTAAAGAAAAGTTATTGTATAGGTGGAACAAGGCCACTTTGAGGTATTCACTGTTGAGAAGCTGAGCACCAAGTCTGGGGCTTGGGGCCACTGAGTGGCTGCAGGCAAAGGGAGGCTGGGAGGTATTGTCAGATGGCTTCTGATGCTCCCAAGGGCAATGCAGAGATAGGAGCCAGCTTGTAAATTCTCTTCCAGGTGAGCACCCATGGGAACAAGTGTAGTTTGCCTGAGGCTGTTCTGGGAACTGTGCTTTGACATAGGCTGCCCTTTGCATTATGAAGCAGAGGCAAAATCCAAATGGAAACCATACACCGTATGTCTAAATGTTTGAAAATTCTAATTCAAGCAATAATTTGTTAAATAAAACATGTTATATCCTGTTCATTTTTTTGGTACCAGAAATCAAACCCAGAGGTTTGAGAAACCCCTGAGCAATATCCCCAGCCATTTTTATTTTTTCTTTTGAGACAGGGTCTTGCCAAGTTGCTTAGGGCCTCGCTAAGTTGCTGAGGCTGGCTTTGAACATGTGATTCTCCTGTCTTAGCCTCCTGAATCTCTGGGATTATGGATGTGCACCACCACATCCAGTGGATAAACTATACCTTTAAACTGTCTTTGAAAGCTAAATTAAAATGTAGAAATCTCAGATACCTTGGATTCCACAGCAGAACATGGTGAGGTTGGGGTACAGGGTGGAGGAGAAGAGTAGGAAGGAGCCAGTCCCAATCTATGGCCTGATCTACTTTCTCTTCCCACCCCCAGCTCTTTCCCACACTGCTTGAACCCCATCTGCACACTCACAGACACCTCAGTTTTGTGTGTCTAAATTTATCCTCAAAGCAGCCACCTCTTGTTCACACTCAAGCCTAATGAAAATATGGCATGCGTCAGGATAAGGGACATGGGAAAGAGGCCCCCACAGGTCTTCTTGCTGTGGAGATGGGCTTGAGACTGGGCATGGAATTGTTTGTTTGTTTGTTTGTTTCTTGGTAGCTAGGGCATAGATTAGAATAGCAGTCAGCAAACTATGCTCATAAATCTGGGCTCTCCACCTGCTTCTGTAAAATTCTATTGTAATGTAAATGTCCTAGTCCATTTTCTGTTGTAATTGAATATCGCAGATCAGGTAATTTATAAAGAATAGAGGTTTATGTAGCTCATAGTTCTGGAGGCTGGAAAGTTTAAAAAGCATGGTGTTGGCATCTGCTCACATCTGGTAAGGTCCTTCTTCCTGCTGGGTCATGGCATGGCAGAGAATATCACATGGAGAGCCGAGGGCATTCAAGAGACAGAGCCAAACTGGCTTTTATGATAGATCTATTGCTGAGATAACCCATTAACCCAATAATCCATGAATGGACTAAATCATTCATGAGTGTGTTTTTAGGAAATACACAATAAAGTATTAAGGGTAAAATGATAGGACAGCCACAATTTATTTTCCTGCAATGAAATAGGTCCTCAAACCAACAGTGCTCAATAATGTTAAAATTGTTGCTGAAGTGTACTAGTTTGTAGTTAGGCCTATCATGGTTGGGTTTGTACTGAACATGCACAGATTTATTTATTTATTTTCTTGTAATTATTGCCTAAATAATGCAGTATAAGTACTACTTACATAGTATTTACGCTATAAATGATTTAAGGTATATAGGAAGATGCATATAGTTTATATACAAATACTGTGACATTTTATATGAGGAACTTAAACATCCTCAAGTTTTGGTATATGCAGAGGGTCCTGGAACCAATCCCTTGGTGATACAGAAGGATGACTGTAATAATATTAATAATGGAATGTGTACACCAAAAAAATAAAAACTAATGTGGCAAAACTAGCATTTGCTGGATTGTTGTGAACCCTTTTTAGGTGTTCGTTAGATTCTTTCTGCAACTTTTCTGTAAGTGTGAAGTGAAAAAATACAATGTGAGGAACAAGGAATTTCCTCTCTTCTGCTCCAACCATTAGGCTCACTATAAATCAACATTGTTCTGGTTGTTCCAGAGATGAAAAGGAAAGGAGTATAGTCATGGAAAGAAAAAGGGAAACAAAATCAAATTTGGCAGCTGATATTAACCTAAGCAATGCCCTTCCTCCTCATGGTCTTTTTAGGTTTATTTAAATTCGTAAGAACCAGAGGTCACTCTCACAATTTAGAAGGATATAGGGCAGGAACCACAGGTGTCAGCAGGGTAGCTTCCTTCAGGTGTTCCACAATATGAGGGACTTTGGTGCAGGTCGCTCAGTGGGTGTGAGGAGGCAGGGAGATCCCCATTAGGACTTTACAGGTGCTGTCCTAATTTAAAAGCCCCATGTCTCACAGAAGACAGTCCAGAGAAAATTCCATAGGCATAACTTCTCAAGACTCTGCAAGGGATGTGTCAGTTATGAGAGTTCCACATTCAGGAAACAAAACCCAAGGTAAGGGTTGGGGATGTAGCTCAGAGGAAGAGCACTTGCCTAGCATGTGCAAGACCCTGTGTTTTATCCCTAGCACCAGAAAAACAAGCAAGCAAGCAAACAAACTGAGGCATAACACATAATTACCTTAGGGTAGTTATAGATCTCTCAATCCAGATGCAATTGACCAATGATCATTTTCACTCTAAGCAATTTTGCCTAGCAACATAGTAAACACATTCTTTCAGGGAAACAACCCTGAGGTTAGATTCTCATGCACAGCATTTTGTTTATCTCTTGCCAATAGTTCACCCTCATGACTTTGGTTAACAGCTTTAGCAGAAAAGGACAGGCTAGTTCACGGTGTAATTACCAGGATTTATGTACCCAATGGGATGGGATGTCTCCTCCACCCAACTGGAGTAGTCATTGGCCATCAATGTTTTTAGGCTTACAATAATTCTTTTATTCCGGGAATTCTAGATATTTCACATCAAATAGTGTTACATGATAGTTTTGTTTTGTTTCTTTACAAAACCAGTGTACTGCAGTGAAAGTTGTTTAACATTTACATAGAAGGTTAGCTGAGCATGGTGATGCACACCTGTAATCCCAGCTACGTGGGAGGCTGATGCAGGAGTGCAAGTTCGAGTCCAGGCTGACCAACTTGATAAGACCCTAGGGATGTAGCTCAGTAGTAGAGCACTTGCCTAGCATGTATGAATCCTGGATTCAATTCCCAGTACCCCTCCTCCCACACACAAAGTGCACTTTTCCTAAATACCGTATGTAAATGAAGAATCTATCCAGCCGGGCTCGGAGGCGCAAGCCTGTAATCCCAACCCTTTGGGAGGCTGAGACAGGAGAATCGTGAGTTCAAAGCCAGCCTCAGCAATGGCGAGGCGCTAGGCAACTCAGTGAGACCCTGTCTCTACATAAAACACAAAATAGGGCTGGGGATGTGGCTCAGTGGTCGAGTGCCCCTGAGTTCAATCTCCAGTACCAAAAAAAAAATAAAAAAATAAAAAAACTATCCAGTCATAAAATACAGTTGAGACCTTTAAAAATATACAATTATTATTGCTTTAAAAATCTTTTCTGGCCAGGCATGGTGGCATATGGATGTAGTCCTAGCAAGTAAGGATTCAGAGGCAGTCTGGCAACTTAGACCTTATGTCAAAAAAAAAAAAAAGAAAAAAATGTAAGTGGTGTCTGGGATGTAGCTCAGTGAAAAAGAACCCCTGGATTCAATCCCTGGTACAAAACAACCGCCCCACTCCAACCCCAAATCAGAACTTATCCGTCACTGTAGAAAATGTGTTCATTCTCCTTGATGTTTCACTAGATGGCAGCAGAGGACAGTGGTCCGACTCCAGGGCAGGGTTAAATTGGAGCACTCACCTTAACTTTTGTTAGACTCTTGGAGATGTTGTTGAGATTAACATTACCACGTGAAGCACTTACTTTAACCTTTTATCAGTGATCACAAATCCTATTAGCCCTGCCCGCCTGCTTTTGCCCTCTGCTCTCTTGGGTGCTCCCAAACATTTCTCTGTAAAGATTAGATTTTGAATGAAGTTGGAGTCAATTTGGCAGTTCCACCTGCTCTTTTAGGTGGTATCTCTGCCACAAACATGGAGTCTATGGATTCATTCTCTGGTCTTCACCATCCTCTAACACTTACCCTAGCCAGATATTTTTTTTTTAAACAACCTTTATTTTATTTATTTATGTATGTATTTTGTATGTGGTGCTGAGGATCGAACCCAGTGCCTCATGCGTGCAAGGCAAGCGCTCTACCACTGAGCCACGACCCCAGCCCCCCCAGCCAGCTATTAATCCATCCTGGCAGCCCACCTGAATCTGGGTTTCTGGCCAGGTCCCTTTTGTTGACAGTGAGTAGTTTCTCTTTGAGCATGAATTTGGTTTCCCTCCAAACCCCTTCTCCCTGCCTTTCAGTGGGATTTATCCCATCATCTGCCACGGAGTTTTCCACATTAGGGAATGAGTAGGTGGAAACTCCCAACCAGGCTTTCAGTGGCTTGTTAGCATTTCTTTTCCTGCCCTTTTTATCTCATAGTCCGTTGGCCAAATTAAATCTAGCCTACTGCTGCCACCATTCTGCAATGTCCATGAGGGGCAGGAGGAGGTGTGTCTTCTTTATTCAACTAAAATTGATTCAACTGGCCTGTTCGGAAGGACCCAGGACAGGAACCATACACACTAGCAGGGCAGTGCCAGATAATCTTAGCAGTGCGAAGCTTCACAGCAGTTCACTCAGCAGATGGCTCAGATATGACAAAATATAAATTGGGCTGGTGTATGAGTTGCTCTGGTCTAAAAGCTTCACACCCCCTGGCAAATAGTATCTTTGATAACAATTCTGCAGGCATGGCTTCCAGGGTCCCCACAAGGAGCTTTCTGATAAGAAGAGGAACCCAAAAGCTCTGGTGATTCTCAGCTCAGATAAAATTTACCAAGTAGGGGTCATTTTCATTATAAGCAATGTTGTCTCATAACATAGTTGACACATACTGTCTTTATCTGTTTCCAGGAAAACAGTCAGAAAAAGAAGTCAGATCCTCATGAAAAGGAGACAAGGTTTTGACATTTCAACCAGATACCTAGACTTTAAAGTAGAATCAAATGAATGAAGGAGTTCAGTTAAGCCAGACATTTTTGGGGAAAATAAAAGACCTTTTTATATGCTAACAATGATGATCAGAAAATGTAGTTGGATAATTTTTTCTTTTATAATAGCAACAGAAACTATAATATACTTAATTCATGTCATACGGCAAAAATGTTGAAGACCTACATGAAGAGTACCTTAAAATTTGACTGAAGGTTCCTGACAAAATGAACCACATTAATCGGAAAGGAAAAGTTAATACTATGGAGATGTCAGTGTTCGCCAAATAAAATACAAATATGGCATAATCCCAGTAAAAATTCCAAAGGAACTTTAAAAATTCCAATGGAATTTTTCTAATGAATTTGAAAAGTTAATCTTAAAGTTGATTTAGAAACTTAACCTGTGCAAGAAATTTTCAAAAGAAAAGATGGTGAACTTATTTTGTAGATATCAAGTCTACCGTAAATTATAGTGATCAAAAGAGTATAGTTTTGGCCCAGGAGTAAGCATACATATATTAGATGATATAGTTATGTTAAGAAATAGGCACTTCAGTTTTCTTCTATATCCATAAAACTTACATATATAAAGTACATAAATCTTGTGTGTGGAGCACAGTGAATTTTTATCTGTGTGTATGGTATTATTGGGCTATTATGAATAAAATTGGTAAGAACATTTTGTACATGTCTTTTGGTATATGCAGCACTCATGTTGACTGACAGGTGGTATGTTTAGTTTTAGTAGACACAGCCAGTTCTCCAAAGTGGTTGTACCGTGGGTTGAAGTGTTGGTTTGTAGTGGTACATTAATTGTGTTTTTAATTTACATTTCCTTGATGACCTATGACATTGAATATTTTTTTCTTCTCCTAATTGGCCATTCGAATATTCTCTTTTGTGAATGTCAGTGCAAGTCTTTGGCACCACCTTCCCTTCTTTAAAAAAAGTGTCAGATATTGATTTATTTGGGGGGACTGGGGATTGAACCTAGGGGGCTTTATCAATGAGCTACATCCTCAGCCCTTTTGTATTTTTTATTTTGAGACAGGATGTCTTCAAGTTGCTGAGGCTGGCCTTGAACTTGTGATCTTCCTGCCTCAGCCTCCTGCGTCATTGGGATTACAGGTGTGTGTGTGGCATGGTGTTTGGCCTATCTCATCAATTTACAGGGGTCCTTTGGTAGATATGTTTTGCCATATTTTCTCTTGGCCTGTCATCTTTCACTTTTTTTCCTCACATTTTTAAATTGGTGAATTATAGTTGTATATAATGGTGGGATTTGTTATGGGGTATTCATACATGCACACAATCTAACAATACAATTTGACAAATATCATTGACTGATATCATTTTCATTCCCTCTCTCCTGCCTCCCCTCATCCCTTTTCTCTATTCTATTGATCTACCTCCAATTTTCTTGAGATATTCCTGCCTTTCTCTTTTCCTTTTACCTCTCTAGCTTCCACATATGAGAGAAAACATATGACTCTTGACCTTCTGATTTGGCTTATTTTGCTTAACATAGTGGTCTCAACTTTCATCCATTTTTTTGCAAATGACATAATTTCATTTTTCTTTATGACTGAATAAAACTTATTGTGTGTATATACACACAATATTTTCTTTATCCATTCGTTTGTTGATGAACACTGATGCTGGTTCATAGTTTGGCTACTGTGAATTGTGCTGGTATAAATGGGTATGCATGTATCACTGTAGTATGATGACTTTAATTCTGGGATAAATACCAACAAGTCGTAGAGCTGGGTCATATGGTGTTTCTATGTCTAGTCTTTTGAGGAGCTTCCATACTGATTTCCATAGTGGTTGTATTAATTTATAGTTCCACCAAGAGTGTAAAAGTGTTCCCTTTTCTCCACATCATCTCCAGCATTTATTATTGTTTGTATTCTTTTTTAATTTTTTAAAGATATTGATGGACCTTTATTTTATTCATTTATTTATATGCAGTGCTCTGAATCAAATCCAGTATCTCACATGCTAGGCAAACACTCTACCATGGAGCCACAAACCCAGCCCTATATTGTTTGTATTCTTAACGACTGAAAAGATCACCAATCAGAATGGTGTCTTTTGAAGAATAGAAATTTTATTAATTTATTAACTAAACTCATAAATTAAAGTATTGCTCTTATGGTAACTGCTACTTGTATCTTGTTTAAGATATCTTTGCCTACCTTTTGCTGTTAACATAGTCTGTTGTATTAGGCAACTTTTCATTACTGTAACAAATACCTGAGATAATCAGGAGAAATATAAGGAGAAAATGTTGATTTTGGCTCACTGTTTTGGATGCTTTAGTCCATGATCCGTTGGCCCTGTTGTTTTGAGGCCTGTGGCAAGGTGGTACAACACGGTGGCAGCACATGACAAAACTTTACCTCATGGCCAGGACTCTATAAAGAGAGGAAGAGGAAGAGGCTCGGCTTCCAATATCCCCTTCAGAAGCATACCCTCAGTGACTGGAAGACTTCTTTCTAAGCTCTGCCTCTTCATTCTTCCACCAACTCCCAATGGAACCACAGGCTGGGGACCAAGCCATTAACACATAGTCCTTTGGGTGATCAAACCATTTAATAGATCCAAACCATAGCATCTGTTATATTTTCTTCAATACTATTATTGTCTTATCTTTCACACTTCAAATTAATTTTTGTATATGGTATTAAGTCAGGGTCTGGGTTCATGTTTTCTTACATGAGTATCCAATTGACCTTGCTTCATTGATTGAAAAGACCATCCATTTCCCTCCTGAAGTCTACACAGGTTCTAGCCAGTGCAATAGGTAAGAAAAAGAAATAAAAGTCATCCAAGTTGGAAAGGAAGAAGAAAATGGTCTTTATTCAAAGAGGATATGATTCCCTACAAAGGAAATCCTATAGAAGGCATAAAATGCTACTCAGACTAATAAATGAGATTGGCAAGTTTTCAGGATCAATATACAAAAATCAACTGTAGGCCTGGTATGGTGGTGCATGCCTGTAATCCCATAGACTGAGGAAGCTGAGGCAGGAGAATCCCAAGTTCAAAGCCAGCCTCAGCAACTTAGCAAGGTCCTAAGCAACTTAGCAAGACCCTATCTCAAAATAAAAAATAAAAACAGGGCTGGGGTTATGGCGCAGTGGTAGCGTGCTCACCTAGCACGCGGGAGGCACTGGGTTCGATCCTCAGCACCACATAAAAATAAAATAAAGATATTCTGTCCACCTACAACTAAAAAATAAATATTTTAAAAAAAATAAAATAAAATAAAAAAAAGTCTGGGGATGTGACTCAGTGGTTAAGTGCCCCTGGTTTCAATCCCTGGTATAAAACAAAAAATCAATTGTAGCTGGGTGCTGTGGTGCTTGCCTATAATCCCAGTGACCCAGGAAGCTGAGGCAGGGTGATCGCAAATTTGAGGTGAGCCTCAGCAACTTAGTGAGACCCTGTCTCAAAATAAAACTAAAAAGGGCTGGGGATGTAGCTTAGTGGTAGTGTGCTCCTGGGTTCAATCCTTAGTATTGAAAAGGGGAAAAAAAAAAAAAAAGAAAGGAAAGAAAATCAATTGTATTTCTATATGTTAGCAAAACAAAAACACAACAAAAAGCTATTAGAAATAAAACCCTCCACTGTTTATAATAATATTAAAAATATAGATCACTTAGGGATAAACCTGACCAAAGATGTGCAAGGGTTGTACATGAAAACTATAAAGCACTTCTGAGAGAAACTATAGAATACCTAAGAAAATTGAGATATATATCCTATCCGTAGATTGGAAGACAATATTTTTAGGGCATCATTTTGCCCTAGATTGATCTACAGATTCATTCCAGTTCCAATCAAATCCTAGCAGGCTATTTTCTTGTTGTTATGTTGTTGCAATGTACAAGCTGATTCTAAAATTTATTTAGAAATGCAAAGGACATAGAGTAGCCAAAACAACTTTGAGAGAAAAGTAAAAGTATTAGAAGATTAAGATTACTTGGTTTCAAGACCTATTATAAAGCTATGATAATCAAGATTGTGTGGTGGAGCTAGGGATATGGTTCAGTAGTAGAGTGTTTGCCTGGCATGAATGAAGCACAAAATATGTTTATTTTTGAAACATATTATTAAGAAAATGAAAGGACAAAGCCACAGATTGGAAGAAAATATTCATGAATCATACATCTGCAAAAGACATACAGATTATATAAAGAGGTTTTAAAATTGAATAGTAAGAATTTTAAGAACTTAATTTTAAAAGTGGGCAAAAGATTTGAATTAACATTCACCACAAAAATACACACTTGACAAATTTATGAAGGGATGCTCAACCTTGTTAGACAGCAGATAAATACAAATTAAACCTAGAATGAAACCCCACTACACATGTGTTGGGATGTCTGAGGCTGAGGATCTAGAACTCTCATTCACTGATGATGGGAATGTAAAATGGAACAGCTATGGAAAATTGTCAGGCATTTTCTTGGAAAGTTAAACACACCTACCACAGGACATATCCGTTGCATTCCTAGGCATTGATCCAAATAAAAGCACATGTCCATACAAAGACCTGTACATTCAGGTTAATGGAAGCTTTGTACAAAGGAATACTGCTTAGTCATAAAAAAAAAAAAAAAGAGTGAACTAGTGATACACTCAGCAACAAGGATGAATCTCTAATAAAGCCTGGCTGCCCTTTTTCTTTCTCCCCCTGCAAGCCACAGTATATGATTCCACTTAAATACAGTTCTATAAATGCAAACTAATTTATAGTGACAAAAAGCATATCCATGGTTATCTGAGAAATAGATATGATAAGTTGTGACTAGGAAAGGGGATTGCAAATGGGCAGAAGGAAACTTTTGGGGGTGATAGATACGTTCATCCTCTTGACCATGATGATGATTTCAGGGTGTATGTACACATGTAAAAAATTAAATTGTATGCTTTAAATATGTGTGGGCTTTTTATATGTCAAGCACTGAATAAAGCTGTTTAAGATTCAAAAAGGTGTGAAAGAACACAGACACTCTGTGGTGGTGGAACTGGCCCAGGTTTTCCACCAAAGTTGGGCTGATGTCCTTGGGCAAGTCACATAGCTGTAACGATAATACTGCCTTAGCAGGGCTTACGAAATAGCCATCATTTAGTTTAAGCACGGGGTACTTGGCTAGGGGCGACAAGCAAGATGAAATGGGGGCAGGCAGCATGCAATCCACTTCAACCTCTAGCATATTTTGGATCTGTGACTGTAAGCAGGTTCCATGACTTCTCTGTTTCAATGCCTCAGCTGCAGAGGGTGTTAAATGACAATACAAGTGATCAGTATAATGTCTGATACACATAGGAGAAAAGGTGTCTATAGAAGTGGAGGGATAAGAGGAGATGGGGCGATCCGCGGCTGATTACTGGGATCTGACAAAACGCAGGAGAGTCCAACTGGGGAGACTGGGGGGCTCAGTGGGCCTGAACAGACAAGGGTGCAAAAGCAGCATCCGAGAACTGCTGTGAACGTCCTAACACCTGAACAGGTCGCCCGCAGAAACATCAAGCACCACGGTGCCACCACTTCCCAGCTTGCCTCGCTCCTTTCGGCGCAGACTAGTGAGTGGGGCAGAGGAGCACAGCACATCTCAAGCTTAGGTGGGCGTGGTCAGGTCCCTAGTCCAGCCCGGGGCGTGGCCACACCAGAGCCCCGCCTCCCGCCACAGGCAGCGGTTTATGAGGCTCAGCTGTGGGATTCTGAACTTCAGTCCGCGGACAATTGAGTGAGGCTTGATGGTAGCTGGTGCACGGGATTATATGCACCGCCTGTTTTGCAGGAAGAGAAGCGCGGGGTTGCTAGTACAAAATGGACTGATCCTTCCTGGGTCCTCCTCTTACTTAGGACTGAGTGGAGTCCCACTCGGAGTGGGACAACTCCCCAGGAGGCGTTCCCTGAATCAAGATGAGGGTTCCCGGGGCACCACTGCAAAACAGATGTAGGTGGTTTGCTTCCTACTGGGTCAGGAGTTTTTGGTTTAGAACAATAGTTTGTCTCCGAATTTGTGAAAGATAATTTATTTAAAAAGTAAATTCCCAAGTTCCATCTGTAGATGACAGAATTCTCATTCTGTGGCAACTGCATTAGATTGTCACAATAAAAGTATGTTTTTTACTTTTTCTTGATATAAAACAAAATAATTTCTTATCAAAATATTGTTCTACTACTTGGTTTCGTCGGTGTAGACCCCGATAAATTGTAATCTGTGAGTGCCAATATAGTGAGTACATGGGGAAACTAAGGCACAGAGAAGCAAAGTTACCTTCCAAAGAGTTTGCATTTTTACTTGACAGAGTCAACATCAGAATCTCAATAGGCTAACATCGGAGTCTGTGACTATGACTGTAGAGACATTTACTACACTTGTCTTTTTTTTTTTTTTTTTAAAGATTAAATGGCTACATCTTGGATAAGGCAGGCAAAAATTACCCAAGTGACCTGGTGTGTTCTGTTCATATCTTAATTTAAAAGACATTGTTAGGAAATTCTTTTACCTGAGCTCAAGTTTTGAACAAGTTATTTGACTCAAAACACTTTTCAGATGGGCGAGGTGGTACATACCTGTAATCCTAGTGACTCCGGAGGCTGAGGCAGGAGGATCACAAGTTCAAAGACAACCTCAGCAATTTGGCAAGGCCCTGAGCAACTTAGTGAGGCCCTAAGCAACTTAGTGAGACTCTGTCTCAAACTAAAAAATAAAAAGGGCTGGGTGTGTGCTTCAGTGGTTAAGCACCCCTGAGTTCAATCTCTGGTACCAAAGGAAAAACAAAAATAAAACAAAAAACACCATTTCATTTTATTTTTTAAGTCAGATCTGTAGAATATTTGCATTTTTTTTTTTTTTTGGTACCGGGGATTGAACTCAGGGATACTCAACCACTGAGCCAAATCCCCAGCCCTATTTTGTGTTTTATGTAGAGACAGTGTCTCCATGAGTTGCTTAGCACCTTTCCGTTACTAGGTTGGCTTTGAACTCTCGATTCTCCTGTCTCAGCCTCCCAAAGTGCTGGGATTACAGGTGTGCGCCACCATGCCCGGCTGAATACCTGCAATTTTGTGGCGAGTTCTGTCCCACTCCCTATTGTTATGGTGGCTGTTCATATATATATGAACACACACACACACGTATTCAATGGACATTTATTTATTTATATGCAGTGCTGAGAATCAAACCCAGTGCCTCACACATGCTAGGCAAGTGCTCTGACACTGAGACACAACTCCAGCCCCATGGTGGCTCTTCTTAAATGGGAGACCCATCTTCACTTCAGGCAGGCCCCACAATCCTCCTCAGCTACAAGGTGGCTGATGGCCAGCTGAGTAGACTCAGGAGTAGTTGTGACCATCAGATTTTTCTTGTTGCTTGTTAGGATTCTGAGTTTTGTTTCTTCACTATAGCAATTGTCAAACACTTTAGGGACAAGAATAGAAAGTCTCAACAGATGACTATCGAGCACAAATTTCCCTTACAAAATAGTACTGCAGCTTCTCTTTTTTTAAAAAAAATTATTTATTTTTTAGTTATAGGTGGACAGAATATCTTTATTTTATTTTTATGTGGTGCTGAGGATTGAACCCAGTGCCTCACATGTGCTAGGTGAGCACGCTACCACTGCACCATAACCCCAGCCCCTGCAGCTTCTCTTATATGTGGGCAAAGAATTTTAGGTGGATGCTAGAGGTTCTGATTATGCTTACTTTCAGTGGTTAACATTTTGGTTGTTGTCAAGAATAGATGCAAAGTTTTATGGACAAGTTTTCTCTTTCTCTCTTGTCTAGTGGTTTTATGGTTTTATAATTGCCATCATCTTTTTTTCCTCAGGCCTAGGGCCAGATATTCTTAAGGCATTTTGCTGTTCTTACTCTGGGGAATCTTGGATCCAACCTAACTTGGATTCTCTATTCTTCACTCACCTCTCTAGTCCTGTCGCTACCTGTGAAGTCAGGGCCCCTAGCCTCAGCTGGCAGCTTTTTCAGCTTCTTTTTGAGGAGAAGGGCCTCAAGCCTCAAGTTTAGCTTGAGACTATAGTCTTACAGACAGCAAGATTCCTTTATCCCATAGGAACTGAATTCCTGGCTTCCAGTGTCAGGCTAAGTCCCTTGGCCCCCAAAGGCCTGGGGCTGCCCTTCTGCCATCACTGTGTATCTCTAGCTATGCCTTGTCCACTGAGATGATTTTTTTTTAATTCTTGAAAGAATTAAGACAGCTTAGCCCAACTGTTGCTTATTGGTTTTCTCTTGTAATGTGTTAACTTGTAAGCTCTCAGAGGAAGAATTGTCAGCTACCCTAATAGGTAGCTCCATCATCCAGGATAGAACCTGACATGTAGAAAGTTTTAAATAAATATCCATTGGATAAATAAATGAATGAAATTCATTGTTTTGAAAAGGAATGTGTCAAAGTATGAATTAAGGAGTCATCCAAAAGCTGGATTTAACATGTTCTCTCTTGTCTTGGTCAGTTTGGGCTACTCTCTAGTCCACGTCCTGCATGGACGGTGAGGAGGAGATTCCTTGACCAGTAAAGGGCTGGCTAAAAGAAATGAGATGGCAAAAAACCAGAAAATAGTTTTAAAACAGAATACAGAAAATAGTTTTAAAACGCGAGGGTAGGATGGGCACATCTGGCTCCTGACTTCTGGCAACTGGCGACTGGCAAAATGGACCCCACATGTGCTTTATTTATATTGGGGGACTTCAAAGACCTTCCATGGAACATTCTTTACTAAGGTAGGAAGAAGACGTAGTCTTGCAGTCAGTAGGTTGATTGGCATCTTGGCGGGTCACACCCATCTCAGAGGGACTGCAGCTACAGCAGGTCAGTCCATCTCTGGTGCTGTGTGGGACTCTTTTGTGGTGGTCCACACACAGCCCACAGATGGCTCTCTACAGGCTGCTATAACAGAATACCATGGGCTGGGTAGCTTAAACAATGAAGATTTTGAGGATTTATTTCTCCAAGTTTCTAGGGAATGAGAAGTACAAGAGCAAGATGCCAGAAGATTTGGTGTCTGGTGTCTCTTTACGCCCTTATCAGGTTAAATGTATTGTGTCTAGGTTATGTTGTGACTTAATCCTAATTTTAACTTTAAATCACAATTTTAGAATTAAAATCCTGTGGCTGAGAAGGGCAAGCAGTCCCCACTGAAATGGGAGAGTGTGAGTGGATGTTGTCTTATTGGGGAACAGCCTATGCATCATGTCCAGGCATGGAAGGAGGGATGCTTAGCTCTTAATGGGGAAGAGTGGGCTACTTCTATAGGCTCAGAGGGTTCAGGGGAACTTGGGGATTCAAGATTTTGAGGGACCTCAATCTAGATAGCTTCATCCCATTTTTTCTCCATGAGACCATGGCTTTGGCATAGCTGACTTAACTTCACTGGGAATTTACCGTTCCTGTTTTTGTTTTGTTTTTTTAAATACTACCAAAGAGGGCATGGTAGTTTTTTTTTTTTTTTTATTTGTTTTAAATATTTTTTTTTTTTAGTTGTAGATGAACACAATGTCTTTATTTTATTGCTTTGTATGTGGTGCTGAGGATCAAACCCAGGGCCTCATGCATGCCAGGCAAGAGCTCTACCACTGAGCTACAATCCCAGCGCCCCCATGTTGGTTTTAAGAATTAGTCTCCACTTCTGAAGAAAAGCATTTCAAATTCAAGAGGTAGAGACTAACGCTTCCTTTGAGTCTGGGAAGGACTTGGCTATAAGTTCATAACAAATAGAATAAAGTGAAAATATTGTTGTATATTTCAAAAACTAGGTCATAAAAGGTACTGAGGTTTCTTCTTTGCACACTCTCAGATTAATTGTTCTAGAGGAAGTTAGCTAGCATGTCACATGGAAACTCAGGCAGTCTATGGAGAAATCCAGTAAGTGAGGAACTGAGATCTCATGTCAATAGCCACCAGTAAGCTTGGAAGCAGATCCTTCAGCCCCAATCAGGCCTATAGGTAACTGCAGCCCCAGCTGATATCTTTTATTGTTATCATTAGGGGTGTGTGTGTTTATGTTGATTGTGAGATATTGATTGGAATTAAACTCATTTTACTCACAGAGACAGTTTAAACTTTAAAGAAACACTTTTGATGCATAGAAAAGGAAGGCATTAGGCCAGGTGTGATGGCACATGCCTGTAACCCCAGTGACTTGGAGGCTAAGGCAGGAGGATCATGAGTTCAAAGACAGCTTCAGCAACTTAGCAAGGCGCTAAGCAACTTTGTGAGACCCTGTCTCAAAATAAAAAAAATAAAAAAGGTTCACAATGTGGCTCAGTGGTTAAGTGCCCCTGGGTTCAATCCCTGGTACAGACAAAAAAAAAAAAAGAAAAAGAAAAAAAAAAGGCATTTGAGAGAATAAAAAAATAGTAGATTAAAGGTAGGCTTTGAAATACTGGGCACCAAAGATATTCTAGAATAAGAAACTCAAGTACAGTGATACACTGCTAGAGTAAAACAGGGTCAACAAACCATGCCCCGTGGGATGGCAAACTTTATTTGTTGTTGTCATTTATACTGAACTCCAGATGTTCCAATGTCGTGACAGGGGTTGTATTTTTATTCTAAAGCTTTTTTGGAGGTATGTTTCACACACCATACAAATTACCCATTTAAAGTACAGAATGCAGTGGTTTTAGTATATTTATTTACAGAGTCATACAACCACAATCTAATTCTGGAATATTTCAACACTATAACCATGTCAATCACTCTCATTTCTACTCTGCCACTTGCTTTGGCTCCAAGCAGCCACTCATCTTTGTGCCTCTGTGGGTTTGCCTGTTCTAGACCCCTGTTCTTTGAGGTCTGCAGATCTTCCAAATTTTGACCCATTTCACTGTACAAAAAACAAAAACAAAACCCCAACCAATCTCAATGAGTAATACTACCACTGCTATGTCAGAAAAATCTTAAGTAGCAGAAAGCTGTCAAGATCATTGTATTCAGAATGTTTTCCAAAATAATGTTTGCTGAAAGTTTGAACTTTATCATTGCCCACAAAGGCTGTCAGTTGTTTTCATTGCAGTGCTAGACCAACTTTGTTTACTTTTGAGAAACTGTGTGCCAAATATCCAAGACTGAATAACTGTGATTTGTCCGTCAGTTGTTCTACTAAGTAAAAACAGCCTCCCAACAAGGGAGTTACTGGGTCAACTTACAATTCAGATCACAGAAGTGCTTTTCCTTGAGACAGTCATTATGCTTCAGTAGGTGACAGAGTGCCCCATGTGTGTTTCCCACTTCTCATTTCATCACATATCACATATTATATTAAAATATCAGTCGTGAACTCAAAGTCAAGGTCGAATAAAGTTAATATTTTTTTTCTGCTTCATCAAGAACACGCTTTAGTGAAACTGGATTTTTTAAAATAGCTTTTTTCCCCACCAGTGTGAAGGCAATAAAGAATATGACTCTACTGCAGTCTGGTGCCACTTGCAGTCCTATCCTATGTCATCAGCTCCCTTCCACTCATACCTACTCTTTGTCATTCCCACCCAGGTAACTTCTATCCTGATTTCTAATATGCTTGATAAGTTTTGAGTTCCATATAAATGGAATAATAGAGGATGTGCTTTTTGTTTGTTTGGTTTTTTTGAGATAGGGTCTCACTATGTTGCCCAGGCTGGGCTTGAATTCCTAGGCTCAAGTGATGTTCCTGCCTCAGCCTCCAGAGGATTTGGGACTACAGTGCCCTCCACCATGCCCTACTTAAATATGTACTTTTTTTTTTGTGCCCAATTTCTGTCATTGAGCATTAAGTTTGTGAGATTCATTCATGTAGTGTGTAGATGGAGTTTGTTCATCCTCATTATTATTTATATCTTCCCTGTTGTCTTATTCTGTTTTCTGTTGCTGTAACAGAGGACCTGAGATTGGGTAATTTACAAAGAAAAAAGGTTTATTTTAGCTTATAGTTCTGGAGACTGGGAAGTTCAAGAGCATGGTGCTAGCATCTACTTGGTTTCTGATGAGGTCTTCTTGTGTTTCAACTCGTGGTAGAAAGCAGAAGGACAAGTGTGCACATGTGGAGAGACCAAACATGAGGGGCTACCTTACCCACTCTTGTGGTAACTAACCAGTCCCACAAACTCACTCTCACTGGATCACATTAATATATTTATGAAGGCTCTGTCCCCAAGACCCAAACACTGCCTACTAGGCTCCAACCTGCTACAGTGAAGAATTAGGCCTCAAAATGCTTTTTTAAAATCTATTTATTTTGTGTAGTGCTGGAGATCAAATCCAGGGCCTTACACTTGCTAGGCAAGTACTATACCACTTCCTACACCCCCAGCCACCAACATGAGTTTCGGTGGGGATGAACCATATACAAATCATAGCACTTGTATAAATATTCATCCCTTCTATTGTAGATGGATGTTTGGGTTATGCTCACTTTTGGTTTTGGCTGGTACGAATAGCACTGCTGTAAGTATTGTACCTGTCTTTTGATGAACACACGTACATTTCTGTTGCGCATTTACCTAGGTGTAAAATTACTGAGTTGAAAGGTACGTACATGTACAACTTTAGCAGCTACTACTACTTGGTTTTCTATAGTGTTCCCTTTTTTGAAATGATGAGATTAGAATGGAGACACCACTTTGATTTGTATGTAATGAAATAAAAGATGTGAAAATATATACTAAATTGGAGAAGTTTGAGGCTGGACCATTCAGAGCCTGAATGTCATGGGAAGACCAAAGGGCATTCAGTGAAGATGGGTTTGGGCTGGAATTACTGAGTGCACTATTTTGTTTTAGGTTATCTTGGTCAAGATACTTACCTTCTTCTGGGCTGGTCACAATGGTGCACACCTGTAATCCCAGTGGCTCAGGAGGCTGAGGCAGGAGGGTCGCTGTTCAAAGCTATCCTCAGCAATTTAGCGAGGCCCTAAGCAACTCAGTGGGGCTCTAAATCTAAATAAAATATAAAAAGGGCTGGGGATGTGGCTTAGTGGTTGTGTCCCTAGGTTCAAACCCCAGTACCAAAAAATAAAAAAATAAAAGTAAAAATGATACCTTCTTCAACCTTAGTTTCCTTATCTATAAAATGGGGCTACCACTCACTTAAAAGGGTTGTTTTGAGCATTAAATGCATAATGTATGAAACTGCTTAGAAGAAGGCCCGGTACATAAGACACAGCCCAAAGTATTCGTTTCTTTGGAGATACTGATAATATTTGATCAGAAAGACATATTACGACTTGTTACATCCTTTAGATTGTTTCCCAAAATAAAGATGAGCCTGAGACTGAAGTGCTCGAGTTGCAGTCTCCTAGTTTTCTGTTGGTGGGTATATTTTATGCCAGGCACAGAATGGGAGTAGGTGTGGTTCAAAAACTTCTTTCCCAAGATGGTGTTTTGTAGAAGGCTTTGCGGAGGAACAGAAGAACTGGCACAGACTTGCCACCACCTTTTGAAATGCTTTGAAGAGTAGAAACAACTTATTATCATTACATAACAATGGCATTTCAGCAGTGTTCTCTCTGTGAACAGAAGAGAGGATAAAACTAGAGGATGAAACTCTTAAAGGTAAAGAGTACAGGCCAACATGCACATAATTGGTCTTTCAGCTATAGAGATGACCACTGCATGTGTGTGTGTGCGCACGTGCGCACACACACACGGTTGGAAGCACAAGAGGCCCAGGAACTAAAGCGTGGACACTACTGATAGGTACAAGGAGAGGGTGAGGATTAGCATCAGGAACACTGCACTGTGCTCACGGATGTATGAAAAATTTAACAGAGGGGGGACTGAGGATGTAGCTCAATGGCAGAACACTTGCCTAGCATATGCAAGTGAGGCCCTGGGTTTGATCCCCAGCGCTGCATAAATCAATCAATCAATCAATCAATTTAACAAATGGACCAACTGGAACAAAATGAGGTGGCCTAGAGATGCTGACATTTTGTTTGGATGTGGGGAAGGAGGGAGCAGAGCAGAGGGTCCCTCCTGCTGTCCAGAGGACATAGGCTGAGTAAAGCCCTGTCTTATTCTGTCTCATCATGAGAGGGGACTTGAAATTGTTAGTGCTGTGGTTTGGTTAAGTGTCCCCCAAAGGCTCATGTTTTAAAAGCTTGGCTCCAAGCCTGTGAAGCTACTGGAATGTGGTGGAACCGTTAGGAGGTGAGGCATAGTAGGAGATTAGATCACTGGGGTAGGCCCTTAGAGGGGATAATGGGACCCTGGCCCTTTCCTGGCCGCCACAAAGTGAATAGCCTCCTCCCCCATGTGCTCCTGCCACCATGTGCTGTCTTACCACAGGCCCAAAGCAACAGGTGATGGATGATGGATTGAAAACTCCAAACTGTGAGACAAAACGAAGCATTTAAGTAGATTCTTTCATATTTTGTTACAGCAACACAAAACTTTACAACACATGCAGATATTTGGTCATCTGTGGTCTCTTCCAATTAAATAAGGTTTGTATAGCAGTATAGATCATGGAGATCTTCATTCAGGGACTATTGTTAGAGGATCACTCTGTTCTCAAAGCTAGTATAAAAAAATAAAAAGAAAAGCCCCTTAGAGGCTGGAGAGAGGCTGAGGGGATTAATGACAGCTTCCTCCCATCTGGGTTTACACTATGCCAGAATAATCTTCCTAAAATATCTCATTGATCACATGAGAGACCTGCATTAAACCTTTAAGTGGCCCTCATTGCCTATAAAGTAAATCTCAGACTTATCATCCTGGCATTAATGGTCTTCACTGAGTTGACCTTGTTCTATGTTGAGCCTCTTTTCTCATTGCTCACTAAACTGTAGTTTCTTTTTTTTTCTTCTTCTTTTTTTGGTACCGGGGTTTGAACTCAGGGGCACTTGACCACTGAGCCACATCCCCAGCCCTATTTTGTGTTTTATGTAGAGACAGGGTCTCACTGAGTTGCTTAGCGCCTCGCTCTTGCTGAGGCTGGCTTTGAACTTACAGTTCTCCTGTCTCAGCCTCCCAAAGTGCTGAGATTATAAGCTTGTGCCACCGCGCCTGACTCTGATCATGAATCTGAAAAGTACATCACTTTGTTTTTGTTTTTGTTTTTGTTTTTGGTACTGGGGATTGAACTCAGGGGTACTCTACCACTGAGCACATCCTCAGCCCTATTTTGTGTTTTATGTAGAGACAGGGTCTCACTGAGTTGCTTAGCGCCTCGCCCTTGCTGAGGCTGGCTTTGAACTCGCGATTCTCCTGTCTCAGCCTCCCTAAGTGCTGGGATTACAGGCTTGAGCCACTACGCCCGGCTAGTACATCACTTTGTAATGCTCCAGATGGCTGTCCTAGGCCTATTATAGGTTTTGAGACCTTTGAACATGTCTTGTCCTTCAAACATCTTTTATTCATTCATTCACTCATTCATTCTTTTTTATTGTCTGCTCAATATGGTCCAGATGCTGCTATAGGTTGCTGGAGTCCTGTGGTCAATAAGACAAATGATGTCCCTCCTTTGGTATTGCATATCATCTTGAAGATATATTCAGAATGAACATATGTTCATTTTTTTAGGTATTGAGGGAGAAGGTGACAGACAATATATAAAATTATTATGGAAGGAAATGATAGGATGGTGGGATAGTAACTGGGTAGGGTAGGGGTAAGGGTTGTGGCTGGGTTTACTTTAGGGATAGGGTGATCAACTGCTTTGTCTACTAAATTTTGTGAGTTGAAGAGCCCCCTGAATTTAGAGCCCAGAAGACATAGACTGTGTCTACCTCTGCCATTGTGACCTCTTGTAGGACATTGTGTATCTCTGAACCTTAGTATCTCATTTGCAAAATGAGGATCTTTTAAAAAAAAAAATTTTTTTTTTTTAGTTGTAGACGGATGCAATATCTTTATTTTATTTATTTTTATGTGGTGCTGAGGATCAAATCCAGTGACTCATGCATGGGAGGCAAGCGGTCTACCACTGAGCCACAGCCCCAGCCCTAAAATGAGGATCTTGATAATTACCTTATAGTGTTGTGAAAATTAAATGAGATGATGCCTATTTCTATTTACTAGAAAGAACTCTAGATAGATGATGTTACTTCATTTCTCAAGTCATTGCTTGGATTTTGTGCAGTAGTGGTGAATATAAACCAGACCTCTCTGGTGGGACTTCAGAATAGAGCAGAGACCTGGACAGAAAGAGCATCTGGACTACTGGCTTTTTCTGGAGTCCTTAGGTTTCTACTGCTGAGGAGGTGGCTACTTGCCTGGTGGCAAGGGAGCAACCCTGGCTCAGCTGGCTTTGGGGATAGAGGGATTTTGAGGGTGGGAGTTGGTTTGTAACCAATTCTTCACTTAATGTCCATATTCTGTCCTGAGTCCTTAAAGAATTCATAGCAGCGTTTTGTTTAAGTTTTTTTTTGTACTGGGGATTGATTCTAATTCCAGGGGCACTTTAGCACTGAGCTAAAGCCCCAGTCCAGGATTCATAATAGTTTTAATAAAAAGCCTTTTGCCCTACTGGATCTTTTCCTTCTTCCATATCTAAACAAATATTGCTCTTAAGAGCTTATGAATTTACACTTAATTTAAGCAAACTGAATAGTAAAAAAAAAAAGTATGTACTAACATTTATACTATTTAGAATTTATAAACAAAATTAAGCTTTTTGTATCAAGTCAGAATTATCTCTTTTGGTTCCTGATTATTTTAAATTTTTTTTGAAAAGACAATAGCAGTGTGACGTTCGTTTGAGGCCTTAAAAGGTAGGCAAGTGCTGCCATCTAGTTTTATATGTTAGATTCTCCTTTTTGTTGGCATTTGGAAGGAAGTTTCTGGAGAAACTTTTTGAAACACTATATAGTGGTTGGAACGCAGGAAGAAACTTTTTCTTTCCCCCCAGCTTGTTGGGAGTTGATTTAACATTATTTTAATTTTAACCTTATTTTAATTTAATTATGCAAAGTGTGTAATATCTTTAACATTTTTTTTTTTTTTTAAATCTAAACTGTCCTAGAACACAGGAAAGGCCATATTAGCACAGAAGGTAATACAGCGTACTGGATTATCGGGTTGTCCTTGAGTTCTTTGACTAGGGACATGTGCAGACAATTACTAACGCGTCACTTGTTAAATGTTTAAAGTATACTTTTAGTTGTAGGTTGAGGGCAGAAAGTGAAGTCTTAGTACTGGACTACATTTTGGATAGGAGAAAGCTTTACTACAATGCTCCAGGTGTTCACTGGGGCCTCAAGCTCTGGTGGTAGTTTTTCTCTCCCTTCACATATGGCTTCTTTGTCTTATTGTCTTTCTTTTAGTTCCTGGATGGTACCAATGTCCTTTTCCCCTAAGTTCTGCATACATGCCCTTTCTTTTGCCAGGAAAGTTTTCCTTTCTGCTTTTATTTATTATTTATTAATTTTTTGAAATTAAAGATACAAAGCAAATCCAAAGAAGAAACAATTAATTGTCCACATACACGCCATATAGGACCAATTGCTGCTCACGTCTTTGCATATTTGTCTTAATTTCTTTTTAACAGAAAAATGACTATTGTCTGGATAGCAATGTTAAATTTTTCATTTTGGGGGGCGGGTGTACCAGGGATTAAACTCAGGAGCACTCGACCAATGAGCCACATCCCCAGCCCTACTTTGGCTTTTATGTATAGACAGGGTCTCACTGAATTGCTCAGTGCCTCACCGTTGCTGAGTGAACTCACAATCCTTCTGCCTCAGCCTCCGGAGCCGCTGGGGGATTATAGGTGTACACCACTGCACCTGGCAAATTTTCATTTTTTAAAAAGAGCTCAAAAATACTCTAGTGAGAATGGCTATTATTAAAAAAACAAAAAATTGTAATCTCAGAGGCTGAGGTAGGAGAGTAGCAAGTTTGAGACCAGCCTCAGCAAATTAGTGATGTCCTAAGCAACTTAGCAAGCCCCTGTTTTAAAATTTAAAAAAATAAAATAAAAGCCAGGTGTGGTGGCACAAGCCTGTAATCCCAGCACTTAGGGAGGCTGAGACAGGAGAATTGCGAGTTCAAAGCCAGCCTCAGCAATGGCGAGGCACTAAGCAACTCAGTGAGACCATGGCTCTACATAAAACACAAAATAGGGCTGGGGATGTGGCTCAGTGGTCGAGTGCCCCTGAGTTCAATCCCCAGTACCAAAAATAAATAAATAAATAAATAAA
>PVHX01012284.1:29224-60098 GCA_004024805.1 Geosciurus inauris | reverse complement strand
TGGTGGCGCACGTCTGTAATCCCTGCACTTTGGGAGGCTGAGATAGGAGAATCGCGAGTTCAAAGCCAGCCTCAGCAACGGCGAGGCACTAAGCAACTCAGTGAGACCCTGTCTCTACATAAAACACAAAATAGGGCTGGGGATGTGGCTCAGTGGTCGAGTACCCCTGAGTTCAATCCCTGGTACCAAAAAAAAAAAACAAAAAAAAAAAAAACAAAAAACAACAGCATATAAAAAGGACCATGCACAATGACCAAGTTGGTCTCATCCCAGGGATGCAAGGATGGTTTGACAAAGGCAAATCAATAAGCATAATACATACCATAAATAGTATGAACGATAAAAGCCAAAAAGCACCTCAATAGATGGAGAAAAAGCATTTGATAAAATTCAGTGTCCTTCTTGATGAAAACCCTGAACAGATTAAGTATAGAAGGATCAGATTTCAATCTAATAAAGGTTATATATTTATATATATATGTACATTCTATTATATATAAAAATATAAACATTATACACAATAATCATGTTTAATGTATGTATACATTTTATATATATTTATATATATTCATTTATAACTATATGAATATATATATAAGATATATATTTATATATATAAAATGTATACATACATTATACATGATTATTGTGTATATCAGATCTAACATTGCATGGAATAGAGAAAAACAGAAAGCATTTAATTGAAGATCAGGAAGAAGACAAGTGTGTGAACTCTCCCTGCTCTTATTCAATATTGTATTAGAAAGTTTAGCCAGAGCCGGTTGCGGTGGCTCAAGCCTGTAATCCCAGCACTTAGGGAGGCTGAGACAGGAGAATCGCGAGTTCAAAGCCAGCCTCAGCAACGGCGCTAAAAAACTCAGTGAGACCCTGTCTCTACATAAAACACAAAATAGGACTGGGGATGTGGCTCAGTGGTCGAGTGCCCCTGAGTTCAATCCCCAGTACCAAAAAAAAAAAAAAAAAAAAGTTTAGCCAGGGCAATTAGGGCAAGAGAAAGAAATGAAAGGATTGCAAGTAGGAAAGCAGGAAGTCAAATTTGAGGATATGATTCTGTACATAGAAAACCTAGGATTCCTACTCAAAGACTATTAGAATCAAAAAAAAATGAATGCAGTAAAGTAGCAGGATACAAATTAACATAAAGTCAGTAACTTTTTGATATGACAATAATGAATTTGCTGAGAAGAATGAAAGTCAGTTCACACACACACACACACACACACTCCTAAGGATAAACTTAATAAAGTGAAATACCTCTATAATGAAAATTGGAAAACACTTAAGAAAAATTTAATAAGACACTAAAAGATAGATTGACTTCCAATATTCATTGATTGAAAGAATCACTATTATTAAAATATCCATACTACCCAGCAATCTGCAGATTCCATACTGTCCTCATAAAAACACCAATGACATGTGTAACAGAACTAGAATAACCTAAAATTGATATGGAAGCACAAAGACCCCAAATAGATAAAACAATTTTGAGCAAAATGAGCAAAGCTTCAAATCACCACCTGACTTGAAGACATACTACAAAATGAGCAAAGCTTCAAATCACCACCTGATTTGAAGACATACTACAGTTCCATAGTAACAAAAACAGCATGATAATGGCATAAAAACAGACGTACAGACCAATGGAACAGAATAGAGAACCCAGAAAAAAAGAAACCCATCTACAGCCAAATAATTCTTGACAATGGTACCAAAAATATATACCAGAGAAGAACAGCCACTTTAACAAACAATGCTGGAAAAACTGGATATTCAGTGCAGAAGATTGAAACTTGAACCCCATCTTTGACCCTGTACAAAAAAAATCAACTCAAAATGAATCAAAACTCTAAATGTAAGCCTTGACATTCTGAAAGTACTGGAGGAAAACATAAGAGAAACACTCTAAAATATTGGTACAGGTAATGATTTTCTGAATAGGACTAGAAAAGTACAGGAAATAAAGGCAAAAATTGATAAATGGGATTGCATCAAACTAAAAAGCCCTCAAAAGCAAAGGAAATAATCAAAAGAGTGAAAAGATAGTCTACAGAATTGGAGAAGGTACCTGTAAGCTGTCAGAAAGTTACATTCAGAATATATAAAGAACTCAAAAAATTTAACAACAACAACAACAACAACAAAAAACCCAAGTAATCCAATTAAAACTGCACAAGTGATCTGAAGAGACACTTCTTAAAAGAAGGAATACAAATGGCCAACAAATATATGAAAAAATGCTCAGTGTTATTAACCATCAAGGAAATATAAACCACAACTACAATGAGATACAATGTCACCCCAGTTAGAATGACTACTATCAAAAAAGAAGAAATAAGAAATGCTGGTAAGGATGTGGAGAAAAAGAAACTCTTATACATTGTTGATGGGAATGTAAATTAGTACAGCAGCTATGAAAACAGTATGGAAGTTCCACAAAAAATAAAAATAGAACTACCCTATGATCTAGCATTCCCATTCCTGGGTATACATTCAAAGGAAATCATGTCAGCATACAGAAGAGATGCCTGCATGTCCATGTATATTGTATCACAATAGCCAAGATATGGAATCAGTGTAGGTGACTGTCAACAGATAAGTGGACAAATAAATTATATATATATATATATATATATATATATATATATATATATATATATATATATATATAGTGTGTATATGGAATACTATTCAATGCACACAATGGAATACTATTCAACCATAAAGAAGAACAATACTGTCATTTGCAGCAAAATATGCACAATTGGAGGACATCATATTAAGCAAACTATGACAAAGAAAGATAAGTATTGCATGTTCTCTCTCACGTGTGGAAATAAAACAACCAAAAAAAAAAAAAAAAAGCCAAAAAACTGACTGCAAAGTAGAAGAAGGATTATGGGATTACTAAGGAATAAGAAGGGGTGCTGATGAAGGGAGCAAGGGTAGAAGACTTGTATGGACATATCACAGTAAATCCCATTAATTTGTATAATTAATATATTAATAATGATAATAATAAACTAAATTTAAAAATACCTCTGTTCCTGGGCGTTTGGTGGTGTGGTGACTCTAAATCACTGATGCATATTTATATGTCTATCCTCTGCACCTAAAACAAAGGTTTCATTTTATACATGATATTTTCTGGTCACAAAATATTTATGTAGAACTAATCCTACATCAAAAGTGTGTGTTTGAAATGAATTAACAGAGTGAGCAAAGAAAGCAATTAGCATTTAGAAAATGTCAAGCTCCCAGGTTTCAACAAAGAGCAGCGAAAGGAAAGTAATTTAGACATTGATATGGCTTATTAAGTAGAAAGAACCTATATGTTTATGAATTAAACCAATATCAGATAACACCACCTTCTATCCATAAAGAGAAACAACAAAGAAATATAAGCTGCTGGCTACAGTTGAAGTAACAGAGGAGGTTCAGTCACTTTTGTATATAATAGAAGACTGAGATATTTGCTTTTAAAAAGCAGCCTCTGCCTCTAAGATAAACATGGAACTTAAAAGTAATTAACATTTATTGAGCACACACTATGAGCTGGGTACTAAAGTAAGCATTTTGAAGACACTGAGGTAGAGATAATTATAACTTTTTCAGAAAAGAAAACTGATGCTCAGAGATGATAAGTAACTTTGTTCGATGCCATCCGGCTAATAAAAGGCAGAGCTAAAGGCTGATGGATTCTGAGAACCACAGTGTTAACTACTAGAGTTCTGAAATTTGAAAATCTGGAAAGTCTCAGAGTCCTCTATAATACCCTGAGTTTAAAAGATCTGCTGATGAGAAAAATATGTAACTGATATGAGTGGATGCAAAGAATAGTTATAACAAGATGGAGAAAGTTGAAATTATACACAATACGTAACCAAGGCTTAGGAAAAATATAAATAGAAATAAATTCATTCCTTATTTAAAAATATTTTATAGGGAAAAAGTTCATTCAATATAAAAATAAAAAAATATATATCACATGAACAGATTATCCAATAAGTACATTTAATAAATTAACATAAAGTTAATATAAAATCTATTATTTTGAATTTATTTTTAAACATTTTCAATTTATGTTCTACTTAAGCTGCAATCTGCTGTACTAGGATCTAGCTTTCTTAGTTTTATCAGTTTATAAGAAGGTGAAAATTAGAAAATGAGAAATTGCTATAGGAAAGTCAACAGACATTTTATGAATTTTTGAGTTAAAGTCCTTCACTGGGTTGAGCCCATGAAGAAAGTGCTAATTTTGATTCTTTTGAAAGCACTTCTTGAGACTTACTGAGTGCATATAGGAAGATGAATAAGATATAACTGATGCTTCAAGGAGGTCACAGCTTAGAAGTTAGGTGATATTAAAAGTAAGGAAAGTACAGTCCTCTCATCCGGCAGACTTCCTAAATTCAGATAATAATGCTTCCACTTTCCGGTGATAAATAACCTTGCGGAAATTGTTTAGCTTCATTGGGTCTCCATTTCCTTATCTATGAAATGAGGACACCATTTGTACCTATCTTATAAGGTTATTAGAAGGAAGACTCGTGTTGAAGTAGGAAGGAGGTGAGAACAGTCCCCAGGACACTGTGAACCATCCATCAATGCCAGCTGCCTTGTGAAACCTGGGATGGGTGGGCATCAGAGCAGAGTGGGACGGGAAGGTAAAGATGCAGAGGCTGGTTATCTGGACTGTGAAGGAAAACATCCTGGAGAGAACAAAAGATGGGTAGGTGTCTACTGGGGTGCATGGTGGTAAGGGCTGTTTAGATGAGAAGGAACGGCGAAAACAAAGGAAGAAGACAGGAGTCACTTTGAGGCAGGATCTGGCCGATGCTGCAGTGTGAGAACGTCTGCTTGAGGGAAGCATTCTGGAGCCAGGCCTGGGAGCCACATAGGCCTTAGTATAAGTTGGTTGTGAATCTTGGGGCTCAGCGTCTTCCTACCAGAGAGTTCTGTGAATTGTTTCAGACACTGCTAAGAACACACCTGGTCAGGATGGTGCCAGGCCTCACCCTCATTCTAGCCAGAGCAGAATTGTTTCCCTTTCTTTCATATATAGCCAAACATTGCTTAACAATGGGGACATATTCTGAGAGATGTACTGCTAGCATTTTATTGCTGTGTGACCATCCACATCTACTTATGTGGACCTAGCCGGTTGACCCACTGAGCATCTAGGTTGTATGTGCAGCCTACTGTACCTGGGCTACAAACCTGCATGCATATTACTGAACTGAATATTATAGGCATAGTAACACAACAGTATTTGTTCAACAAAACGTATTTAAACACAGAAAGGTAAAATAAAAATATCAGGTGACGGGGGCTGGGGTTGTGGCTCAGTGGTAGAGTGCTTGCGTGGCATGTGTGAGGCCCTGGGTTTGATCCTCAGCACCACATAAACATAAATAAATAAAATAAAGTATTGTGTCTGTCTACCACTAAAATTTTTTTTTTTAAAAAAATATCAGGTGATAGGAATTTCCAGTTACATTATACTCTACAGGATTACCATTGTACACGTGATCCATCATTGACTGAAATGTTGTTAGGCAAACATGAGTATAGTGTGTTTTCATGTAAAAGATTTATCTGAAGAAAAATCTCTTTATTTAAAATATTTTTTAAATAAATGCTGTGTATATTTGAAGTATACAACATATTATGAATACATACATATATACACTTGCGTATGTGTGTATAGTTACTATAGTAAAATTAATTAACATACCCAACCTCTCACATACTCATTTTCCACCTGTGGCAAGAGCAGCTATAATGTATTCATTTAGCAAAAATCCTGAATACAATACACTGTTATTGCACATAGTCCTAATGTTGTATATTAGAACATTTTTTCTGTTGTAGAAGTCATTTTTATTTGCCAATTATTCTATAACTTTGAGACAAAGAGCGATTGCATTACACAGAGGTAAGAAAGACATCTAATGAGCCTTAGTACTTAAAAAAAAATGGAAATGAATGAGTATTGTGAAACTCTTAGCAATGTGATCAGTGTGTTCAGGTAAGAAATGTGTAATAAAAATATAATTGAAAAAAACCAGAGGGAACATGGGATTTAACATCAGGGACAGTTCTTTTAAATTCTACTTCCTGCATTCTTAGTCACATGACCCTGGGCAGATTCTTCACCTTTAAAATAGGGGTAAAAAAAATCATATCCTTGAGAACTAAATGATACAATGAAAGCCCACGAGGCAGATGATTGGTGCTTAATAATACAAATCTTAGATATTTCATGATATAACACTTATGTAGAGATGCTGTTGAAGTATCATTGATAAATACAAATTTGAAAGAAAAGTTAGTATTTTCTACTGCATCAATTCTTGTTGCTGAATTTCAAGATGCTCAAAATCAATTTTACAAGTCAACATACAATAGGTAAGTACTAAATCACTTCAATTGTAGAATATCATATGGCAATGACCTTTCAATTTTATATATATGTATATATATAAAATAAATAAAACATGGGACTTTGTGGATAATATAAGGTGTACTGGGCTCTCTTTTGAGAAGCTAGCTAAAGAGACATGGTGAGGGTCTATAATCCATATCTTGGACTCCGACCCCATGTACTGAGGAGGCGGAGGAGAACAACCCTCACCCAATGCATTGAGACTGACCTGAATATTACATCTTTATACTTATTCATCTTTCATTTATACTACTTTGTATCCTTTCACTGACTCTCTATTTCCTCCCTCTCCACACAAACTCTGCCCCTAGTAATCACTATTTCATTCTCTTTCTTTGTATACTTGGTTTTCTTTAAAATATTTGAATTTAAAATAAATATTTGCTGAAACTTTTGATCAAAAAGGAAATATCATATTTGAATTTTAGAATAACTTTGAGTACTTATTTAATTATTTAGCAAAGATTACATAGAACTTACAACATGCCACAAGCTGTTCTAAACATTTCATAAATATTAATTAATGGAATATTAATTAAATGAGAAGTGAAAAAATAAGATGAGAAATTTCCTTAACAATTCATCAATGCATCTTTATCTCTGAAAGCCTTTATGTATTCATTTTTTAAAAAAGAAGTCCTTCTTTATCAGGACTTTCTGCTTCTTTGAAAACTTAATTTTCCTTCATATACTTGTGAGAACAAATTTTAAAAATATTTTGGGAAAATATTTTTCCACTATTTTGCATATTGGATTTGGTAGTAATTATATGTAAAAAGAGAAGGGGGATTTGGTAGAGAAGTGTGCAGAGCACTGGAAGAGGTAAAAGCATTGCATTCCACCAAAGCCTGCATAAGAGAGACCTGTGCAGCCTCATAGCACTGTTCATTCTGATAGGCTAGAGTTCCTATGCTAGCCTGGTTCGTGGCCTAGACCACGCCCACACCGGGGTGGAGCGAAAGTGATGGGTGGTCAAGTGTTAAGCCAAGAACCAGGAATGGCTCTCACGGCTTCAATACCATTCTTTGGGGGCAGTTTTGGAAATCTTTGAAGATGCTTTTGGTTGATGTGAAAATAGAGAGGGTACTCCTAAGAAGGGGCCAGGGATGCTAGACATTGCAATGTACAGAGTAGTAATCCGCCCCCAAGTCTTCCTTATGTAGGAGAGGGTGAAAAATCTGGATGTAACTACAGAGATTATAACCAACTATTTTGCATAGAACTACCAGTGCAACTTTAATATATACCGAATTTCTCAGAAATGGAGCTGTTTTAAATGGAGGAAAGGCTACATTTTGTTCTGGGTTTTGTATGTCTGCTTGCTTTTGTTTTTGCCAGGAGTTGTTCACTGTTTTGAAAAATACATGCTAGTACCACTTCTCATGGCATTTGAATTCCTAATACAATCAGTTAAACCAATCTGTCTTTGCAGCTGCCACGTTTACCATGAAACTACAGTGAGTCCACCTCTGCATAGATAAATGTATCTAATTACTTCATTATGTCACCCGCTGTAGCTCTGCTTCAGGGCATTTATATATTTCTCCTTTATAGTGCAGGTAGAGCATTGTATTTACTCCTTTGAAACAGTCTGTGTGGGTAGTTTATCTTTGAATTTATTTTAGGAGAATAAAGATGTCTCATAAAATATTTTCTATAAAAATACTGGTTGGAGTATGACAAGGTTGAGAGCCAATGTGTCAAAGTAACATAAAACTGTTTTCAAATCATTCAGTTTCACTTCTACTATTGTGAATTGGGAATCAAGTTCACTTCTTGATTTGACTTAAACATTTCCAAGCAAAGGCCATTTTTATTCACATGCTGTAGAAAATGGAAGACAATAAACCACACCAACAGCAAGAAGACCCATGTGTGTTAGTGCTACACAAGGGCTCAGCCATCAAGGTGGACGGGTGCATCTGGCAGGTCTAGACCATAGTTCTGGGCAAGATGCTTGAGGCTGCTATGTGTCTGTAATTTTGGAAAATGTACTTCCAGCATCAGATCCCATGCCAGCTGCTTGTCTTGAAACCCAGTCAAAAGTAATTTCAGAAAGTGATATATTATCACTTTGCCTTATGTTGTTGGAGGAAAATGGTTTTGAAATAATTTGATAAAATATTTCATCTAAAGTTAATCACAGAGAGGCAAATATCCACTGTATTTAATGTCAAATTGCCCAGTATTTTAATTCAGTCAAAAATCTAAATTTTTAAAAATTAGTATTTCTTAAAAAAACAGACAAAGTTTGTGGTTTTTTTTTCCTTTGGTCCCCCTTCATTTCATTGGCTCAATATTTTTATGAAGTTATGCCCAGTTTATCAATAATGCACTTGCCAGGATGTCATTTACATATGTCCAAAGCAGGATGTTATAGGCATTTTAGAGTTCATGTGGTTCCATATCCTCTGAACAAATTAAACTCCAGATGAACTATTTGCTTGATTCATTTGTTCTCCTCTGCAGGATGGACCAAAATGTTTTTCAATTCAGATGTGTTCCTATGCCCATAAAATGGCCAGTTAATGTTATAAGTATACTTCTAAGCATTAACCTTTACCTTACATGAAATAAATTAGAAACATTATTATTAAAAATTCTTTTTCCAAGAAAATGAAGATATGTTTTTTTTGTTTTGTTTTGTTTTTTGGTGCGAGGATTGAACCCAGGACCTCTTGCATTGTGCCTGCTAGGCAAGGGCTCTACCACTGAGCTATACCCCCAGTACATACATATCTGCAATGGGATAGGAAACAGAGAGTGAGAGCCAGAGACCATCCTTTCAACTCATTAACTTTCCATTAATAAACTAAAATAAATTCTTGCTTTATAGCTCTAATGGGTATTTCTGAACAAAGTGTTGGCAGGCACCATCTTAATAACAAGTATAAATAGTTGATTCACAGTCATGGAGTCCTGAATATGAATGCAAATTTCCTTCCTCTTTTAATTTCAACATTAGTGATATTATATACTAAATCCTGCTAATTGGTAGTTTTTGTAGTTCCTGAGCCCACTTATTGGTATTTACTATGGTTGTGTCTTTAATTAAAACAATAATTTCCATGGATGAATAAAATAACAAAGCTCAACTTAGAACCAGTTTATATCTATTTCCAGTTTATCTAACTATTAGAATTAATCATTCATAGCCAATGTTACAACAATCAGTGATTACTTCTTATCTTTGTTCAGCAATGTAATGAGGGGGACAGATATTCTGATTATTCAGAGGATTTTAGGAATAGTTCACCCCAAAAGGTTTTATTCAGTTAGCAAACTAGATAAGAATAACTATGTATATTCTGAATATATTCTAAATAGCTAACTAGATAATTCTGAAGTAGATAATTCTTGAGACTGTCATCTCAAATTGGACAATTTGATATGTTACCACATTGTTAAAAATAAATATTTGTTAAACCCTCATAATATAAGGATTTTGTTGTTACTATTATAAACATCTATTTATTAACTATTTGATAAAGGCAAAGTATTAGGTAAGATGCTAATTTTGTTCAAGTTCATGCTTAAGTGCTTGGATCATTGGGAGTAAATGGGTATAACTAGGGTGTTTAAACGGTAAACATCAATTACTCTTTCCAAAGTCACAAAATCAAATAAGGAGCCCTTTGAGCTCACATGAGAGTTAGTGTTGGTTTCTCTTATTTCAAGACCTCATTATGTTCTGCCAGGGATAACACTTGTTCTCTCTCTCAATTGTTTTTAAGCTCTACATTAACAAATATAGTGCCTCAGTTTACCATTTTTGGAAACTTGCTCTTTCACTCATTTTCCTCTTCGCTTTGTATTCTATGCCATCACCTTATCCACAAAACTTTTTCTAAGGTCTTCTAGTAGGAAGGGATCTTTTCCACCCTCCATACTCCACAACTTCCTCCCATGCCTTACAGGAATCACTACATTTTATCCAGTTCTCAAATTCTTTGAGTATATCGATTTCCCAACTCCTTTGTTAACTTTCTGAGAACTGGAATTTTATAGATTGTGTATCTTTATTAGACACTCCCCACTTAGACACTCCACACAGAAACACACACACACACAAACACACACACACTCCTGGCCCATTCCCAATAGAATATATTGGTACTTTCCAGGCCTTCAATGAGAAAAGTATTACTTAATCATTATGATTTTTATTTTTTCTGCTTTATTGAGGTAGAATTGACAAATAATAATCATGTACATTAAAAGCATGAAGGTCGGTGTTTGATATATATTTACGTGGTGAAACAAGTACCAAGCTTGAGAAAATTAACATATGCATTACCTCACATAGTTGCTTTT
This sequence comes from Geosciurus inauris, assembly GCA_004024805.1. Classification (NCBI taxonomy): domain Eukaryota; kingdom Metazoa; phylum Chordata; class Mammalia; order Rodentia; family Sciuridae; genus Geosciurus; species Geosciurus inauris. The sequence continues at coordinate 49,315 of PVHX01012284.1, read as the reverse complement.
TTGGATGTATTTGGTGAGAATAATTAAGCCATTCTCTATGAGTAAATTTCCAGTATATAATGCAGTAAGATTAATTATAATCACTATGTAGTACATTAATTATATCTCTAGACATCAACATCTCCCCCAGCATATCTCCCATCCCAGTCAATGGCAACCACCATTGTGTTCCCTAATTTAGGGGTTCAAAATTTTAGACTCCACATATGAGTGACATACATTATTTGTCTTTCTTTGTCTGGCTCATTTCACTTAGCATAATGTCTTTCAAGTTCATTGATATTGTCAAATGGCAGAATTTCCTTTCTTAAAAATCTCAAATAATATTCCATTGTGTGTGTATACAGACATACATATAACACATTTTATTTATCAGCTCTTCTGTCAATGGATATTTAGGTTATTTTCATGTCTTGGCTATTGTGAATATGTTGCAATGAACATAGGCATGTAGGTGTAGCTTTGAGATACTTATTTTCTTTGCATATATATCTAGAAGTGGGATGCTAGATCATATGGTAGTTGTATGTTTTAATATTTTGAGGAAATCCATACTGTTTTCCAAAGTGGTTGTATCAATTTACATTACAGTGTACTTTGATTTTATATATTTTCACCTCTCTACTAACAACTGTTATCTTTTGTCTTTTGTATAACACCATTCTGACAGGAGTGAGGCAGTATCTCCTTATGGTTTTAACTTGCATTTCTCCAGTGATTAGTGATGTTGAACATTTTTCATATACCTGTTGATTGTTGATATGTTCTATTTTTTAAAATGTCTGTTCAGGTCCTTTGACCATTTTAAAATGGAACTATTTACTTTGATGTTGTTGAGTTCTTTCAGGTTTTGTGTATGTTTTGGACATTAAGACTTTATCAGATATATGACTTGCAAATATTTTCTCATATCGCATAGGATGTCTCTTCACTCTGTTAACTGTTTCCGTTGGCATGCAGAAGCCTTTTAGTTTGAGGTAATTCCACTTGCCTATTTTTGCTTCTGTTTTTAATGCTTTGGGGGTCAAATCTAAAATTCGTTGGCTAGAGCAATGGTCAGAAGTTTTTTCCTTAGGTTTTCCTCTTCTAGTGTTATAGGTCTTACATTTAAGTTTTCAGTTCTTACGTTTAAGTTCTTAATTCACTTGAGTTGATTTTGTATACGAAGTGAGAGAAGAGCTCAATGCTAATCTTTGCATGTGGATATCCAGTTTTCTCAACATAATATATTGAAGACACTATCCTTTCCCTGTTGTATAGTCCTGAACACTTGTTAACAATCAGTTGACCATAAGTGGGGATTTGTTTCTGGTCTCTATATTCTGTTCCCTCTGTCTATTTATTGGTTTCCATGCCAGCATTACATCTATTGGGTTATAGAAACTTTGTGGTATGTTTTAGAATTAGCAAGTATGATGCTTCCATCTTTGTTCTTCTTGCTCAAGATAGTGTTAGCTATTCAGGGTCTTTTTGGTTCCATATAAATTTTGGAATTTTTTCTCCTATTTCTCTGAAAAATGTCAGTGGAATTTTGAAAGGAATTACACTGAGTTTATAGATTGCTTTGGGAAGTCTAAACATTTTGACAATACTAATTCTTACATTCCATAAACACAGGCAATTTTCCATTTGTTTGTGTCCTCTTAAGTATTGTTCATTATTTTTTATAATTTTTATTGTATGGATTTTTCATTTACTTGGTCAAATATATTCCTAAGTATTTTGTTCTTTCTGATGCTATTATAAATTAGATTATCTTCTTAATTTCTGTTTCAGATAGTCCATTGTTAATATGTAGAAATTTGTCTGATTTTTGTATGTTGATGTTATATCCTGCAACTGTACTGAATTTCAGTATATGTTCTGCTTTTTGTGGCTCTTTTTAGTTTTCTACATATAAGATTTTGTCATCTGGAAACAGAAAAAGTTACTTCTTCCTTATTTGGATATATTTTATTTGTTTTCCTTGCCTAATTTTTCTAAGACATTTAATACTATTTTGACTAGAAGCGGGGAGAGTGGTAATCTGCTATGGTTCAAATATGTGTCCCCTCCAAAATTTATGTTGAAACTTAATCTTCTTTGTGGTAATATTAAGAGGTAGGGTCCTTTGGGGAAGCAACACTTGCCCTGATGAATGAATTAATGCCCTTATAATAAGGAAAGTCTTCAGAGAGAGTTTACCTCTCTTGCTATTTTGCCTCTTCTGCCATGTAAGGACACAGAGTTCCTCTCCTCTTGACGATGCAACAACAAAGTGCCATCTTAGAAGCAGAGACCAGATCCCTTGTCACACACCAAATCTGCTTGCATCTTGATCTTGAACTCCTAGCCTATGGAACTGTGAGAAATAAATTTCTGTTCTTTATAAAATAGCCAGTCTGTGGCATTTTTGTTACAGCCACACAAATGGAAGGAGACAGTATCATTGACTTAATCTTAGAAGTAAAGCTTTCATCTTTTCACCACCGATTGTTAGCGTTGAGCTTGTCATATATGGCCTATGTTATGTTGAGCTACATTGCTTGTATATTTAATTTGCTGACAGTTTTTATCATTAAAGGATGTAGAAATTTGTCAAATGTTTTTTCTACATCTATTCAGATGATGACATGATTTTTGTCTTTAGTTTGTTAATAAGATATACACATTTGTTGATTCACATATGGTAAACCACCCCTATATCCAAGGATAAATCCCACTTGATCATAGTGTATGAATCTAGTAAATTTAGAAGTGTTCACTTCTCTTCAAAGTTTTGGAACTGTGTGAGAGGGATTGGTGTTAATTCTTTAAATGATTGATAGACTTCACCAGTGAGGCCATTTGTTCCTGAGCTTTTCTTTTTTGCGAGGTTTTGGATTTCCTCTTCAATTTCTTTCCTTATTATGGACCTGCTTGCATTTTCTATTTCTTCATGATTCAGTCCTGGTAGGTTGTATGTTTCTAGGAATTTGTCCATTTCTTCTAGGTTTTCCAATTGATTGGCATATAATGATTCATAGTAATATCTTATGATCTTTCATATTTAGGTGGTTATCAATTGTGTTGTCTCTTCTTTAAATGGTTTAATTTATTTGAATCTTCTCTCTTTTAAAAAAGAATTTTAGTCAGATATTTGTCAATCTTTATATCTTGAAAAAGTCAACTCTTGATTTCTATTGTTTCTAGTCTCTAATTCATTTAATTTTTCTTATTTCCTTCCTTCTGATCACTTTATCTTTATTTTATTCTTTGTCCAGTTCCTTGAGGTTTAAATTTAGGTTGCTTTTTTGAGACATTTATTTTTCTTTTTCTTAATGTTGGTGTTTATTAGTATATTCTTCCCTATTAGAATCACTTACTCTGCATCCCAAACTCTTGGTGTGTTGTATTTCCATTTTCATTTCTTTCAAGACATTTAAAAAAATTATTCCTTCTGATTTTTCTTTGACCTATTAATTATTCAGAAGTATATTGTTAGATTTCCACAGATTTTGAATTTTCCATTTTTCGCTCTGTTATTTTTATTTTCATATAATTGTGCTTAGAAAAGATACTTGATATGATTTCAGTCTTCTCAAACTTGTTATGAATTGTTTTATGGCTTAATATGTCTATGCTGGATAATATCCCCTTTGGACTTGAAAAGAATTTGTATCCTTATGCTGTTGGATAAAATGTTTCATAAATGTCTGTTAGGCCCATTTGGTTTGAGTTGCTGTTTCTTTATTGATTTTCTGCCTGGATGATCTATCCATTGTTCAGTGAGGGGTATTAAAGTCCCCTACTATTGTTGTATTGTGGTCCCTTCCTTTTATTTTTGTTAATATTTGCTTTATATATTTAGGTGTTCCAATATTGAGTGGATGTATATTAGCAATTGTTATATCTATCTTTGTCAATAAATAATGACCTTCTCAGTTCAGTCTTGTTACAGTTTTTACTTAAAGTCTGTATATGTATATATATCTGCTTCTGCTCTTTTGTGATTATTATTTTCATGGAATATATTTTTCTATCCCTTCGCTTTTAGCTAATGTATGTACTTTGTCTCCCTGTTCTGGAACTCTCATAATTTGTATGTTCGTTCACTTTGTTGTGTCCTAAAATCCAGTAGGCTTTCATGAGTCTTCTTCACTCTTTTTTCTGTTTTCTCCTTTCACCAGTTATTTTCAAATGTCCTGCCTTCAAGTTCACAGATTATTTATTCTACTGAATCAACTCTTATGTTGAAACTCTCTATTGTATTTTTCATTTCATTCATTGTATTTTTCAGTTGCGGAATTTGTTTTGCTCTTTTAAATAATTTTTATTTCTTTGCTGAGCTTCTCATTTTGTTAACATGCTATTTTCCCTATTTCATTGTCATTTAACTTTGTTCACTTGTATGTCACTAAGCTTCTTTAACACGATTACTTTGAATTCTTTGTCACACAATTCATAGATCTTCATTTCTTTGAAGTCTATTACTAGAAAAGTATTGTGTTCTTCTGGTGGTCATGTTTTCTGAATTTTTTTGCTTTGTTTTGTTGTTGTTCCTTGAAATCTTGTATTGTTTTCTTTGCATTTGAAGAAATAGTAATCTTTTCCTGTCTTTACTGACTGGATTTGGAAAGGACCCTACTGGTCAGCCTGGCTAGAGATTTTGGGGTCTTCAGAACTTTTCTATGGATGCTCCATCCCTCCTCTTCACTCTTTGAGAGGAAGTCTTACGATTGCATGCCTTCTCAGTCCTGCAAAGCAGACTGAGAAATCCCTTTTTGATTTCCCTATGGTAGTGCTCTTAAGTTTTCAACATTGAAGTGCCTTTTTCAAATAATGCACAGTCAAGCCAACTGTATGAATTCATGCACAAGTTTTACAGACTCCCAAGTACTATCAGTTGATGCACATTTAAGTTCCCAGTTACAGGGAATGGAGCAGGATATGGAATGATGGTGATATTCATGAACCAGTTGGGAGAATCAGAAAGGGATGTATCCTTTGAGATGTTTGGGTGAGTCTCTCTGGGGCGTGTATGAGGTACTTAGTAGATTCTGTGGCCATTTGTTGAATTCTGCACCTTCATTGCTGTGAGCCCATGTCCTGTTTTTCTGTTCCTAGATGCCTGAAGGCTCTTCCATTGTACCTGACCCTCAGGTTTCTGGGTGAGGCAAGAAAGAAGTGGGCTTCTCGAGTGGTGTCCTTGCATGGCTGAGAAAGCCAAGCACTCACTTACTACATACTCACTTTCTTTTGAGACAAGGAGTGTGTGTATACACACACATACATGTATGAAAATAAATATATATACATACTGTTATATATATGTTTACTTATATTTATATGTATATTTATATATGTATACACACACATATATATACATAGATACATATATATAGAAACACATGTATATATGTACATTTATGTGTATTTATACATGATCCATAGATAAATCAATTGGTTATCCTCTCATGTTTTTTGAGAAATAAAATAATTAAAATGACACATCCAACTTTCATCCCTTTCTCTTAAACTTGATTAAAGTCTAAAAGATAATAATACCCTGATTATTTCCCTACAAAATATATATGCACTTCAAAATCATGTTGATTAAAAAATATTTCAACAACTTCTTATTTCCTAATGAGAATTTTTGGAGTTGTCCATTATTCCTCTCCACATCTGATTGCTTTGTTTCTTAAGGCAACAGGGATATAAAACAGACCATATCCAACATACTTGAAACTCCATTCTTCAAAAACTTGAAAATCAAGATATATTGAAACTTATTGGACTTCTCTGACTTAGATGCTTTGAAAACAAATTTTATTTATAATATCAGGTACTTATTCTCATAAATTTCAAATCATGTCACAGCCTACTTTGAAACTTACCATAAATCTATTCAGTAAATAAAATACTAACATCCTCAGTAAATTTCTCATTATATAATAGGGGACAAAACTGTTTTCATTCAATTTTATTCATGAGAAGAGTAGTGGATGCAGACCAACCCTGTTTTCCATCAAAAATGAATTAATGTATTAGGAGACACAAAGCACAGGTGTAGGGAGGATACAGGAGAGCAACTTTAAATAGGTTATTCCAAAGAGGCTTCATTGCAAATGTGATATTAAAGCAGATATGTGGAGACAACGCAGTGATGTGTGTGTATAACCTAGGAAGAGCATCATGCTTAAAACAAGTACCTGGTTGCAACATTCCTGAGACAGAACTGATATATTCTATAAACACCAGAGACATCAATGTAGCCAGAGTGAAAGGAGCAAAAGAGAGTGACAAAAGATGAAGCTAGAGAGTCGGGGCCTTGTAGAGACTTGTATGGTCTTTAACTTTTACTCTAAGCATGATGGGAAACTAATGGAGGGCTTTGAGCAGGATTACATAATCCTATAATGTTCAATAGGATTGCTATGTCTACTACAGTGTGGAAAACAGACTTCAAGGGGGCAAGATGGAAACAGGGATTCAGAAAATGGGCTTTTATAATAGTCTATTTGATATCATTCTATAATTGTGTCAAATGAGCACTGATTATTAGAGTGTATGACATACTTAGTTTTTCACAGAGTGGCAGGTTGATAATGAGGGTGGCTATACATTTGTGAGGATAGGAGATACATGAGATATCTCTACCTTCCTCTCAATTTTGCAGAGAACTTAAAACTTCTCTAAAAAAATAAACTCATGGAGATAAAATAATCATTGCCAGCCACAGCTTAACTACTGAATTACTGAAGAACAGACCCAAGGTATACAAAATAGTGTATGTGTGGGTATGCCTCTAGGTGAAAATATTTTCATGTGGATGGAAAGACACTAATGAGGCAGGGGTGCTCTTATTAGAATAATATTTTATTTTGACTTGTACAGCAGTGCGTGTTATTTTTCATTATTTTTATTCTTTATCTTGATAAAAAACTTGTATTTTTTTTTTTGGATATTATCTGTGAAAAAAAAGTACAGTGCCAAGATTCATTGAACAGTGAAGAAGGTTAAATAATATGTTTTTGGAAGTTCCTTTACACTTTTTAGTTTTAGTTTTTCCTTTACAGAAAATATGTAAGAAGGAGGAAGTAGATGCTACACTTTCTGTTCTCAACCCCAGCTCTGACTAACCTATCCCATAGCAATTTCATGTTGTGATACTGAGTCCGGAACCTGAAAACATCTGTTTTGTTGCTTTTATGGCTTTTATATAAGCTTCTGCTAGTTCATCCTCTGACTTTACTTTTGATTATCACAATCATATGGTAAAAATAGATTCTCAAAGTATGGGATTCTTATCTTTCCAGGACTTCTCCATCTTGGCACTATAGAATACTGATTCTCAGCCAGGGGCAATTTTGTGCCCTTGGAGACATTAGTCAATATCTGGAGGCATTTTTGATGGTCACATTTGTGGGGGAGGGATGCTTCTGGCAACCAGGGGCTAAGAATGTTGCTAAACACCCACAGTGTACAGGGTAGCTCCCATCAGCATAGAATCATGTAGTCCCAAATGTCAACAATAGTGAGATTAAGAAAACCTGCTCTAGAACAATAGTTTAGAGGTACTTGAATGGGATGGGTAGTATTCCAAGAAGACAGAACTTTCATTAGTTTGAAGAAATCAATCTGTGCAGATTGGTCTTCCTGGGGCTAGGGAGAGTTAATATTGCTCCATAATGGGCTTTTCCATACAGCAGCTCAAGCAGCAGTTCAGCATTTGCCATAGTGTATTACGGAAATTGCTTTGGGGTTTAATGAAACACAAAGAGCTATAAAAGCATCTTCAATAAAATACTAACAAGATTTCACACTTTGTAATTGAGGGATAAGAGGGCGACAACATTGCTTTCCAGATTTAAAGGAATATTTTCCCACTTATTCAATTAATTTCTTTTGTAGACTGTGTGATAGTGGTGGCTGTCCATCCTGTATTGAGTATTAAACTCACTGCACTATGAATACAGCCCAGAAATCATAGCACATTCTTTTTTCTTTTCATTTCAGTTGATCAAATGCACATCTGAAGACTACAAATTGCATTAACAATGACAAACTATCAGGAACAATTCTTCAAAGGCTATTTATCAAATTTGTAAATGTGATGGGGTAATACAGGAAAAATTTCCTCATTTCCTTATTTCATCGATTTTTTTAGCTGCACATATTTTCACTTTTTAACCTTTTTGAAACAAGGTTTATCTTCAAATACAATATAATCCTACAATCACTGTCAATTGGGTAGCATCTGTGTTGCAGTTATGTGAAACCCATTTGATAAGATAAAAACGTCAGCATCAGTGTGTCTTACATTCAATAGTATGAGGTGGTTACCTAGAAGTTGGCTCACAAGGTTTCACCAATATTTTCTGCCAACAAGATTCACATGTACCATGGAAGGAAGGTCCAGACCCTCGTAACTTGTATTTTGGAAGATTCTTCACAGATATTAATTCCACAGTCCCTTCATGAATTATTCTAGAAGTAGTTTAAAAGAAATTAGGATATGGAAAGTACTTGGGCTCCTGAGACCTGAAAAATCAAATTACAATAATGGAATCTTCTCTTGAGATACACTTCCCATCTTAGTGAATGGCAAGCGTGTTCCTTCTCCTGAATCTCCCTTAAATTTAACTGCACTGAAGTTCTGTCCTGACATACCAGACTGTTTCTGGACCCTTAAAACATAGGGCAAGAATACCCCACAGTTCACATCAATATTGCTATTTCCAAAAAGTAGAGAACCACACAAACAGGAAGAGGGCAAAACGTCAGAAGGAGGCAGCTTCCTGTGGTAATTTTTAAGGTGTGAATCTTTGGTATAGAAACATCTATAACAAGAGAAAGTGATAAAGGTTCAGGTGGTAAAATCCAACTTCTGGACTTGCTGTAATATCTTCATGTGTCTCTGCCAAAGAGCACTGCTTTGTTAGGAAATGTCACTTAGTTTAAAAACAGGCACATTGTCTACCTGGCCTTGGGCAGTGACATGGGAAAGTTGTATGGTGTTTGTAGGAAACAACTTTCTTGAAGAAGACCAGATTCAGATCACGACCAAAAGGCCTCCTAAAACCATGATAAAATAATTGGGTTCCAGGTAGTTCTGTCATTGAGGGAGTCATTACTACTAGTCATTGTTCATGTGCATCCAGAGCAAGAGTGACATTTTTCCTTTACACTAAAAAATAATAATAATAATAAATAAGGGGAAACTATTCTTTTTTTGAAATGCCTTAAGACAGCTATTGCTGAGATGGTATATGAAGGATTTTTATAGTTGTTCCCTAAGAAGAACCTTCACATAAGCAAACCACGTGCAACCACAGAAATACTGTACAATTGTAAATGACTAAAATAATCTCTTTAAAAATGCTTCTCCAGCTTTGCCATGGAGTAAGAAGAGAGGTCCCACTACAGGTGAACTTTTTAATTTCACACCCACTATCCATAATCCATGCAAAATATTATTTTGCTTTACATTTCTTCCTCATCTGTACAATTTATCTGACTGAGGAATCAAGGTCATCTGGACAGTGTTGAAGAAACAGTAAGTAAAATAAATATTCTGCAGAGAGTTGACAAAAATTTCTAACATGCATGATGTCAATTTTTAAAGTTTTCCTTATGTTTTATTTTGGTAAAGTTTCAGGGTTTTCAGCCAGGTGCAGTGGTGCACATCTGTAATCCCAGGACTTTGGAAGGCTGAGATAGGAGAATCGCGAGTTCAAAGCCAGCCTCAGCAACGGTGAGGCACTAAGCAACTCAGTGAGACCCTTTCTCTGAATAAAAAAACACAAAATAGGGCTAGAGATGTGGCTCAGTGGTCAAAGTACCCCTGAGTTCATTCCCTGGTACCAAAAACAAAAAACAAATTTTTTTCCAGGCTTTCATTTAGGAAGACTTCAATATTGAAATTTTCATCTGACTGCTCACTTGCCAAAGGCTTATGTCTAATTATATTTACTGAACAACCCCGTCATCCTTGTTTTGCAACTCTGAGCCAAAGAAACACAGCAAAATCACTGTTAGCAAAGGTCAACAATTAAACATTTTTTTAAAAAAGGATAAATTATAAATAAAACTATCTAAAATTAGCTCAGTTTTTTAAATTAAATCTTTTATACCATTTTCACAATTTCAACTATTCAGATACATACCTCTTGTTCTATCTCTGACTTGATTCTTTTGTTTTTCTGAATTGCAATACAGTTCTACATCATAGAATTACAGACTTTTCAAAATGAAACTTAACGAGCAATTGAATAGTAGTGATAAACAATAAAACAGGAAAAAATTATGTGACTCATTTATATTTACATTTGTGGGGAAAAATAGATAATAGTTTCAAAAGACAAAAAGTCAATCAGAATTTGTTGTTTCTTTCTTAGCAATTACTTTTATAATAAAATAATGTATTTTCAGAGTTGGGTAGAAGTTCTGGGATCATCTTGTTCCAACTTTTACTGGGCACATAAATCTACATGGTGTGTACATGGTATCCAATATCAACAGCCCTTCTGATTTTATCTACATGTCTAGAATCTCACATATATCACTCTCCTGATGACTTTGCTTCATACTTCATGGAAATAAATAGATTATTATCAGGCAGGAAATGTCTTATCTTACTACAATGAGCAACGTGAATTTATTCTTGCATGTCGTCAGGGATGTGTTGGTCAGTGTTAAGCAAACAAAAAACTTCTTCAAAGCAAAGGAAACAATCAAGAGCATGATGAGAGAGCATACAGAATGGGAGAAATCTTTGCCACCTGCATCTCAGATAGGGCATTAATATTCAGAATATACAAAAACTCAAAAACTTAACACCAAAAAACAAATAACCCAATCCATAAATGGGCAAAGAAACTGAACAGACAATTCTCAAAAGAAGAAACATGAATGGCCAACAAATATCTGAAAAAATGTTCAACATCTGTAGCAATTAGAGAAATGCAAATTAAAACTACACTGAGATTTCATCTCATTCCATTCAGAATGGTAATTATCAAGAACATAAGTAACAATAAATGTTGGTGAGGATGTGGGTGAAAAGTACACTCATACATTGTTGGTGGGACTATGAATTGTTGTAAACACACTGGAAAGCAGTATGGAGATTCCTCAAAAAACTAGGATGGACTGACCATTTCACCATTTGACCCAGTTATCCCACTACTCAGTATATATCCAAAGGAGTTAAAATCAGCATACTGCAGTGACACAGCTACACCAATGTTTATAGCAGCATGATTCACAATAGCTAAGCTATGGAACCAACTTAGGTGCCCTTCAATAGATGAATGTATAAAGAAAATGTTATCTGTATACAGATAACATGGAATATTATTCAGCCATAAAGAAGATTGACTTTATGACATTTGTTGATAAATGAATGAATATGGAGACTATCATGCTAAGTGAAATACACCAAACCTCCAAAACCAAAGGTTGAATGTTTTCACTGATATGTGGATGTTAACCCACAAAAAGGAGAAGAGGAAGAATAGCAGTTCAGTGGAGTAGACAATGGGGATTGAAGAAAGGAGGGGGATGGGAAAGGAAAAGACAGTGGAATGAATCTGACCTAACGTTCCTATGTACATAGATGAATATACCAGTGAATCTCATCATTAAGTATACCCACAATAAATTAAAAACATTACTGTGGATAAACCAGAGAAAGATCAATAAAGGGAAGGGAGCAGAGGTTGGGGGAGGGAAGAAGAAGGAGAGAGATTAGGGTCTGAAATAGAACATGATATATTTCATGCTTTTATTACTATGTGAAAGTGGATTCTACTGTCATATATAACTAAAAATAACCCACATAAAACTTTGTACATTATAAATTATGATGCTCTTGCCAATCATGTTTTTAAATAAAAGTTTTGCCTGAATTGGGGAAAAAAAGGTCCAAAACATAAAAGCTGATTTGTATCATTTGCTGATTTCCATCCATGGCTGAAATCAGTATTTATTCCTTTCTCTTACATCATCAACTTCTCCATTTTTTGGAGACTTTTTCCTACTAACATCTAACATGTTATGTATGATCATAGCATTTCTTTTATTCTCTCAGTAACTTTTAGAACTACCTGATAGTTTTTCTTTAATCACATTTATATTTTGTCCTTCAAGCCTCAAATGCATAGGGGCCTCATCTATCTTATTCAGAGCATTGTTTCCAGAAAAAAACAATAGTTCTAAGGATATAGTACATCCTTAACAAATAGCTATTGATTTATGGAACAATAGAAAACTTTCATTTTTGATAGCATTTGTTCTTCAGAATTTTGTCTTTACAGCCGGGCGTGGTGGCTCACGCTTGTAATCCCAGCACTTAGGGAGGCTGAGACAGGAGAATCGCGAGTTCAAAGCCAGCCTCAGCAACGGCGAGGCGCTAAGCAATTCAGTGAGACCCTGTCTCTACATAAAACACAAAATGGGGCTGGGGATGTGGCTCAATGGTCGGGTGCTCCTGAGTTCAATCCCTGGTACCAAAAAAAAAAAAAAAAAAAGAATTTCGTCTTTACACTGGTAGGCATGGAGCTTCGCCTCCTTCTACCCATTGTTCTCAGATGTGCCCTGGTTATTAAAAGAATTAATCAATTTTGTGAGCCTATCATCTAAAGAGTAAATAATAATATACGCATGAGTCATCAAAATACTTTAACCAGTTACTTAAGGGAATCATACCAGTTTATATCTAATAAAATGTGTTTGAGGATTTTTATTTTATAGATGCTTATATGTTGTATATTTTATTTATGACATAATGTTATAGTTTAACATTAAGTTAAATTGATGTTTACTGGTAAACATCTTGACCATCAATACTCAGGAAGGATTAAAAAAATCCTGATTACTTGTTTTTTGGTTATAACATTTTGTTAATGAATCCTTATATATTTCTCCAAATTTAATACATTATATATTTTGCATTAGACTCTAAATTTAGCCGATACCATTTTATATGAATTCAAATTGGTGCTTTTCTTACACAGGTTGGTAATAGATGACTTATTGCAGTGATCCTTGCTCCCTTCTTGCTGTGGAGACACACTAGTGTGAATCTTTCATTATTAATATTATCCACTTTCAGGCTATCGTATAGGCCCTCCTTCCCAAGTCTGCACCTAGAATATTAGTGACCTTTACGCTTTCTTCCCTAGACTCTGCTTTTTCACTCTGTCTACTCTCCGCTGTTGATCTCAGCCAATATTGAGATTTCAATGACTGGTAGATAACAATTCCTCAGATCTTACTCTCCAATTCAGATATCTCTCTTGCAAACTCAATTGTTCACTAGACATCTCCATTTGAATTAGGTCTTTCTCTATTCTGTACAAATCACATTTCTATTTCCCAGTTTTGCCTACCATCCATCCAGTGGGAAAACCATGTCTTCCCATCAGAGCCCTGTACCACGCTCTCTCTGCATCGCCTCTTTCCTATTTCTCTCCCTCACTAGAAAGTGAGCTCCATCTCTTCACTGTGTTATCTCTAGAATGCAGCACTGTGAATAAAAAACACAAGCTCTTAAGACTCATAAGGAAAACTGGGATTATCTGAGTCCCCTGGACCTAACCCGACTATGAGACTTACTGTGTGGTCAGGAAAAGAGTGTTCCCCAGTGGCTGGCCCAATGTATGGAGTACTTTGACATACTCTGAATACTGTTATTTCACTGAGGCATCAGAATTAAGGTCTGTAGATCCTTTTAGGCTTTTGTTCCTCTCCAAAATCCACTACATCTACTAAGGAAGTGTCAAAATTGAGTATTTTTAAGTGAATATGGTCTAATTTGTTATGGATTATACACTATAATCAGTTTTCTCTTTATTGTACCAACAATAAGCTTTAGGATGGCTAATCCAGTATAAGTCACAACTTTAAAATATGCCAATTCATTGCCTGAACACCTTGTCATTATTCTCATTTTTGATTCTTTTCTCTTTCCAATTACATGCTTGAAGCACAAGACACTGAAGTACAATTCTTCTTCCTTAATATCAAAATGATTTAAATTTAGATTCCTTAGATTTTAAGGAAAATGCATATAAGAAAAGGATTGAAAAAGTTGTTAATATTTTGCAGGAAAATTGAACTCTACTAAGGACAATTCTTTTTTTTTTTTAATTTTTTTTTTAGTTGTAGATGAACATAATACCTTTATTTATTTTATGGGGTGCTGAGGATCAAACCCAGTGCCCCACATATGCAAGGCAAGCACTCAACTGCTGAGCCACAACCCCAGCCCATATTAAGGACAATTCTAAAAGGAAAAAAGTCAGACTCTAAAATTTCTCTTTTCAATAATGAACTGAACGCTTAAATTTGTTGTGGTTACTTTTCTGTTGTTCTTTATCTTAAACTCCTCTTGGGTTCACTGTGATTAAACTCAAGTGTTCAACCACAGGGAAGACCTAAGAATAATCAACACCTCAAAAGTGAAACTGGGCTCTACTAGAACCTTGGGAGGGTGAGAAAACACCCTATGAATAGGGAAATTATGGGAAGGAGAGGGATTATTAAGTGGTTTTCAATCTGAAGGCCTGTACTATCTTAGAAGGTGTAACATTCTGCCTACATATAAATCTGGAAGGTGTCCATGGGATAAGAAGAGGAAAACTGAGGTTATCTGAGTCCCCTGGACCATCTGTTACCTAACCTGACTATGAGACTTACTGTGTTGTCAGGAAGAGTGTTCCCAAGTGGCTGGACCAATGTGTGGAGTATTCTGATACTCTCTAAACTAAGCATGACATTTATATAAATAAAAATGTTAGTGGTGAGTGAGCTTGGCTATTTATACACTCAGGCATTTTCATTAGTTTGTTGACATTTGATCAGACATTTAAGTCTTTTGGAGGCACTACTAGCTCACAGGCCTATATTGTCAGTTTTCACAAGTACTAGACAATATAAAATCAGTTCTAATAACAGCTTTGACAGAATTTAATAAAGCACAAAAAGAAAACTGTAATTTGCACAGGCTAATTTACACATATGTATAACTGAGAAATGAATTTGGAAGATGTTAGTCTTCCATCTGTACCACACAGGAAAAAAAATGGGGAAAAATGATTTACCAACTGTCAATAAACAATTTTAAATGAATTCTCATCCCAAAATAAATTTCCAATGCCCAAAATATGTTTTCTGAGCTCCCTTGCTAAGGATGGTATTTAATTTCCATGTGATTCCATAATTCTATATATGTGTCACAATATGTTGACTTTCAGGCCTAAAATTATTTTTTAAGACTGCAACATCAAATTTAGTCAGTGTTATTTGTGCTGAGGAACAAAGAAAGTGATTTGGATTAGGTCAAATGTATGGGTTATTTTTTTAATTTAATTTTATCTTATTTAACTCTTCAATGCACACCTCCTTCCACTAAATTAATTCCTGCTCTTCAGAGCTACATGTCATGGAGTTGTACCACACAGCAGCCTGCTTTAGGCTTGAATTTTGTTTGAGATTCTAGATTACACATGTAAGCAGTCTTATTGCTGATCTTCTTACTTGTGTTAAGATCCAACTTAAAAATTTGTATAGCCAATAATTTTCACCAGATAGGATTTGTGTTTCTTAATGAGTGTGGTAAAATTTTTTCTTTAGGATTAAGTAGGTTTGAAAAAGATATTAGTATAAATTTCTAGGTAAGAAGTTGTTCCAAATTTTTATAACAGAATACTGTTTCAAAGAATATTCATCAATTCCCTATGCCTCTGTTTAGAGGTTGAATTTGTTGGTTAATCCTACCACAGAGGAATTATCTGTTTTCCTCAGACAGAGCCACTGACTACTGATAGACTGGGTAGTTACCTGGTGTGGAAGCTATATGAAAAGTTATCATAGAACCTGGAAGTCAAGAAGGAAAGTCTACAGTGAAGAAGAGGAGAAGGAGGAGGAGGGGGGGGAGGAAAGGAAAGAAAGAAAAAGAAGAAAAAGAAAGAAAGAAAGAAAGAAAGAAAGAGGAGAAGGAGAAGAGAATAAGTTGGTATAGATAGAAGAAAGAAAAATTCTAATAGAGACTTGCAGAGTAAGTTCTTAGCTCTCCTTTCTTAGTCATTCCTGGGCTGGGAGAGATGGAAGGCAGAACGGCTAGGAAAAGATTCACAGGGTGAGATCTCAGCATTCAGCCTGAGCAGTGTACCAATAGAGCAAAAGTTGGTAATAAAGAGCTGTGTACTTTGTTCATTCCATTTAATGAGGTTAATGGTAGCTAGTAGTACTATTGAAGATATTCCAAGTACCATTGTCATGGTTTAGATGTGAGGTGTCCCTCTAAAGCTCATGTGCGAGAGCACAATGCAAGAATTTTCAGAGGTGAAATGAAGAGGTTTTGATAGCCTTAACCTAATCAGTGAACTGATCCACTGCTTTCGATTAACTGGGTGGTAATTGTTGGCAGGTAAGGCGTGGCTGGAGGAGGTAGGTTACTAGGGATATGACTTTGAGTATATATTTTGCCAATGGTGAGCAGAGCTCTCTCTGCTTCCTGGTTGCTGTGTCCCAAGCTGCTTTCCTCCATTATATCCTTTCACCATGATGTTCTGTTTCCAGGCCCAGAGCTATGGAGTCCGTCATCCATGGACTGAACCTCTGAAACTGTGAGCCAAAATAAACTTTTCTTCCTGCTCTATGATGTCCTTGTCTGCTTTTGGTTAGTGACAAAAGGGCTGACTAAACAACCATATGACCAGAGCACATTGTGAGTATTGACCTATTTAATTCTCACCATAATCTATGCCTCCTATTATTATTTTCATTTTAAAAAGGCAGAGGCAAAGAAACTTAGATACCCAGGATCACATGACTAGTAAGTGTTGAAGTTAGGATGTCACCCACCCAACCCAACGTCAGAGGCTATCTTTAACCACCACTCTCCTGCCTTTCAGGATGGTCCATTCAAATGCCAGCCTTTGTGTAGCTTGCTTCTTGCCTAGCGAGAGTAACACTCAAGACTTTGCCTAACAACCTCACATATCTAAATAGCTCCCACTTCAGTGACCCGGGATGATTTCCCATAAAACCAAAGAATGAGTGATGGGACTTAAAAAAGCTGGTGGTGGAGAACTAAATAAGGATGCTCTAGGAGCCAAATGGGGAACTCTCACTAGTGGTGACACACACACAGTTTATTGTTAAAATAATTTGTATACTTTAACTATTGTGGTTTCAAGGAAATGCAAACATAAACTCTCAACCCTGTATGCAGACCCTGCTCAGCAGACAAGGATGCTATCAGGAGGCCAAGTCTGCAACATCTCCTCTGAATAAAATAGTAGAGGACTTCAGTATCTGGGGAGTGAAGTTAAACCTGTTGACTTCTAAAGTCCCTGGCTTTTGAAGTGTTCATAATCCTGTGATTGCAGAGAAATATTGCTGTTCCTTCCACATCTTTAATCTTTTAACACTGGCAGCTCAAACAGGTTTTGGGATGCTTGAAGGTAATTATTAAAAAAAATAATTAACAGTGAGTTCATCACTGGCAAGGCTGTGAGTCTTAGTGGAAGAGCTTCTGAACTTTCAGTGTTTAAAACAGCTGCACATGAGCCTGAAGACAGAAAAGAGCAACAATGAATAGGCAGCTGGGCACTGTGGCTTATGTCCACATTGACCACAGGTGAGTAACTGCCTGCTGTTTCACATTTTCATTTCTTTAGACCTTTTGATAGTAAATGTTTTTCAGGTCATAAATAGACAAATAGTTACCCAAATTAAGTGGCCACTTTTCATTTCTGAGGCAGAGTAAAGGAGTTTTCATATACTTTTACTATTTTTAACATTTCACATACAGAAATATTTTAAAAGTCCCATGCTCTTCAATGAATAGGAAGGTATTCTCTACAAAGCCTTAGAATGTGTACATATCCAGTTTTTCATAGGTGAGGAGGTTTCCCCTTTTCTTTATACACAAAAACCACACCTAAGTACATGTATGACTATATTTGTGTGTATGAACACAAACATTTTCTCAAGGTGTCACTTTTTCAAGTAAAAAATGTGTAAAAATGTGGAATATAGTGAGGAAGGAATGAAATACAGAATAGTAAGTATTTATTGACACCTACTGTGTACAAACTATGACAGTCACTGGGGTCAGAGATGAGTAAGCATTGGTCCAGCCCTAAGGAGCACCTAAACAGTACAGCAGGGTGTAAGAAATGTGAGGGAGACAGATGCATGTGTGATAAGGGCATCATAAGGTATGCCACACTGAGGCAGAAATAAACATTACAAGCCATCTGTAAGGCAGGCATCCTGATTTGAAACTTAACTCTGAATAGCAGAAGACAGACTGGAACTTTAAGAACACTACCAAGGGATTCATTTGTGATGAAGGAACAGCCTTCAGAATAAGAGTAGCTGCCATATATTGAATACCTACTTTACATTCATTTTCTCCAATTCTTGCAACCTTGTAAGCTTGTTTTACAGACAAAACATCTAAGCTTCAGAGAGGTTCAGTGGTTTACTCAATGCCACAGCAGGAGAGTGGCAGAGCTGGAATGTAATCCTGGTGCTGGCCACAATTCTATGCCACTACAACAAGAACAAGCTTGTCTTGCTTTGGCTCTGCAGAACCTCTTTTTTTGTGGCCAGAGCCACTCTTTTCCCAGGCTGGCTGTTCTGAGATTGGCTGCTTCCTTCTTTCTGCCCTCCTAGCTATTGGGAGATTATCTCACTCTTGGCTGTTGAGATTATGCCGGGTACAGCCTCTATCAATGGCTTCAAGGTTTTGCTTCTCCCCCATATGTTCAGCAAAATGTTGGCTTCCTGCTTTCCTTGTTAACCCCTGGTGTGGCTCTTGTTGGTTTGGGTGACCCTGCAGCCTTCTGTCTATTGTGAGCATTCTGCATTCTCTGCTGGATCAGCAGTGTGGGGCCTGCTGGGGCAAAGGAAAGATTTATTCTACTCTCTTTGGCAGGAAAAATGGCTTCTTTGTCAGGGTTAGAGTTGCAAACACATGCCCCATTGTATGGTGTCATAATACTTCCTGGGTAAGACCATTAACTGTTTCCTGGGAAGCAGAAGTTCTGAAGTCATTGTTGAATTACCCTTTAACTTCCACTGGTATGTTCAGCTTTTTTGTTCAACTGCACTATTGAACTCTGCACGTGATGGAAGTCGAATTCTACTGAACTGAGTCTTTGACAAAAGGAATCATGAGCTGAATCTTTGACAAATCACGTCTATTTTGACTTCCATTGTGAACTCAAAGTTTAACATAATGCATGCATGGCACATAGAAGGTGTTCAATAAAATTTATTGCAAGAATAAACTTGGAGAAGCAGGTGTGTGTGTGTGTGTGTGTGTGTGTGTGTGTGTATGTTAGCACTTGTCTCTTTTTCTTCTGAATGGAAAGGCATAATTATCTATGTTGACTACATGGGCTAAAGGATAATTTGGTTGTCTCAGGTTATAAAAGGTAATAGATATATTGGGAGAGTAATGAAGATGCAGGTTAGATCAGAGGGCATTTTTGGTGTGTAATAGAGTAATATTGTCTTGATAAAATTCTACCTTTTTTCATGGTAGTAATAGCCACAAATAATCTATTTTATGCTCTCCACTCTCCATCTCTTTCTGTCTCACTCTCTGTACCACTCCTGAGCCCACACACACTTTCTGCTCTTCCTGGTCTAGATACACATATAAAGCTGCTATGGAATTTTCAGGACAGGGACTATAACCAGAGAATGGACTGGAGTGAAGTGTTCTGAATTCCCTACCAAAAGTTCACTGCACACTGAGTGCTTTTTATGACTAGAGTCTCAGAATAATTTACCTTTCTTAAACAAAACAAACAAACAAACGAATCAAAAGGCCTAGAAAAGGCTTGGGGGGGGGGCAGGAAAGGGGAATGGGTATAGTAAAGATGGTTGATAAATAATATGTATAAATATATATATATATATATATATATATACTGTTCATTGAAAGTGCATATAAAGGTGTTTAATATGAAGAATTTAATCTGCTTATAATTTTGTGCAAAGTTAGAAAAATTATGATTGTAACAATTTTTTTCTATTTGCCTCAACAAATGTTTTCAGTGAACAGTGTGTACAGCTTCTGAAAATTTGTTTTTTTCTGTTATG
>PVHX01012284.1:0-29124 GCA_004024805.1 Geosciurus inauris | reverse complement strand
GAGAGAAGTCAAATCTAATACCTGTTTTCTTTAGGAATTTTGCTACAAGAACATATAATTAGGAGCCATTTATTCCATAAAAGGAGAAAATACTTCTATCTCATTTAGTTTGTTTTGGTGAGAAAAACTGTCTTAGGTCTGTTAACGTATTTCCATTTAGATTTACTTACAAATGGGGAACATCTTTCCTCTATCAACTTTATTTAACCTTTGAAAATGTAAGGAAAATAAAATGTGATTAAGGAAACCTAAAAACACAGAAGCTACCAAACTTGCTTAAGAATAGAATAATCTGAACAGAAATGAGATTGAATGAATAATCAAAAAGCTTCCAGCCGGGCGCGGTGGCTCAAGCCTGTAATCCCAGCACTTAGGGAGGCTGAGACAGGAGAATCGTGAGTTCAAAGCCAGCCTCAGCAACGGCGAGGCACTAAGCAACTCAGTGAGACCCTGTCTCTACATAAAACACAAAATAGGGCTGGGGATGTGGCTCAGCGGTCGAGTGCCCCTGAGTTCAATCCCCAGTACCAAAAAAAAAAAAAAAAAAAAGCTTCCAACAAAGAAAAGCCCTTGATTCATGATGCCATTGGTGAATTCTTCTTCTTCTTCTTTTTTTTAATTGGTACTGGGGATTGAATCTAGGCCTAGCACATGCTAGACAAGGGCTTTACCACTGAACTACATCCCTAGTCCTTTTCAAATATTTTATTTTGACATAAGATCTCACTAAATTGTCCAGGCTGACCTCAAACTTGTGATCCTTCTGCCTCACTTTCCTGAATAGTTGGGATTATAGATCAGTGGTGAATTCTTGTAGCAAACATTTAAAGAAGAGCAAATATTCTTTATCAAACTCTTCCAAAGGAGAAAGAGGAGGAGGAGGAGATAGGAAAACTTTGTACTTATTCTATGAGGTCAGCATTACCCTGATACGAAAGCCAGACAAAAACATTGCAAGAAAGGAAAACTACAGACCAATATTACTTTTAAATAAAGCAGTAAAACTTCTCAATAAATTATTAGCAAACTGAATCCAGCAGCTTGTTAAACGGATTATATATCCTAACCAAGAGGAATTTATCCCTGAAATGCAAGGGCGGTTTATCGTAAGAAAACTGATTAGTGTAATACATCACATTAACAGAATAAAGAGGAAAAACATGATCATCTTGAATTATGCAGAAAAAGTGCACAACAAAACCCAACATTGGTTCACAATAAAAACACTCAACAAAGTAAGTACAGAAGGGAATTTCTTCAGCCTGATTAAGAGCATTTATTAAAAACCCAGAGCTAACATCATCCTTGATGGTAAAAGACTAAAAAACTTTTCCCCTAAGTTTAGGAACAAGACAAGGATGCCTGCATCCAACACT
This sequence comes from Geosciurus inauris, assembly GCA_004024805.1. Classification (NCBI taxonomy): domain Eukaryota; kingdom Metazoa; phylum Chordata; class Mammalia; order Rodentia; family Sciuridae; genus Geosciurus; species Geosciurus inauris. Next base: position 27,748 of record PVHX01012284.1, on the reverse strand, counting down.
CTATCAACCATTTTACTGTAAATTCTAGTTAACTCAATTAAAGAAGGAAAGAAATTTAAAAGAAAATCTAAACAACAAAGGAAGCAGCAGAAGCAAAGCTATTTATTTGCCAAAGAAATGATCTTATTTATGTAAAATACCAAAGAGTCCACAAACAAACGAATATTGAAGGTAATAAACAAACTGGGTTAATTTGCAGTATATAAGACTGATACACAAAAAAACAATTGTACTTCTATACAACAGCAATGGTCAATAGAAAAATGAAATTTTAAAAATAATTCTACTGCGGTATGTCCACAGCATGGAATATTAATCAGTCATAAAAAGGAAAGTACTGACACATGTCATGACATGAATGCTCCTCCAAAACATGTTAAGTGAAAGAGGGCAGAAACAAAAATCATGTACTGTGCAATTCGGTTTATGTAAAATATTCAGAATCTGTAAATCCATAAGAACTGAAATCTGATTAGTGTTTGCCAGGGGCTAGAGGAAAGAGAAAAATAGGAAGTGACTAATGGATACTGGCTTCTTTTGAGGATGAAAAGTATTTTAGAACTTAAAAGCAGTAATAATTGTACAACATTGTGAAAGTGCTGAATGCTACTAAATTGCACATTTTAACAATGGTTAATATTGTGTTATGTGATTTTTGCCTCAATGAAAAATGAAGAAGGAAATTCTGTACCACATTGATTCTTCTTGGACTAGAGTCAATACAAATGGGAGAATGCTGAACTTTATCTTTGAAAAATTGACTCATATTTTAAAAGAAAATAAAATGTTAAAAAAATGAAAAGGGAAGGGACTATGGATAGATTAAGGTCACAGAGCTGGGTTGATAGGAAAATCTCTACTACAGGTCTGATCACTCAACCAACACACATATTTGCTTGAACTGTGTCCATAGCATGACATTAGATTGTCTGAGCAATTGAAAGGCTATAAAATTTACTCTCCTCCTCTGCAATCACTGATTTTGTTAAAGAGCTGACCATATGTCCAAAGCCTCTCCTGTACTGGCAGGAAGCAATGCAGTTGACCCAGGAAGAGTATTATGATCTGATTCATTCAGGGAGAAGGGTTCATGGAGTTGGGGAGGAAGGATAAAAGAGAGAATGAAATCAAAAGCCAGGGAAAGCATCTAGTTTTAGTCCATCTAGATGAGGTGAAGCAGAGCATGAGCCAAAGCAATTAAATTGGGTAATCAGACAAAATGGAGAGTTTTCGCAAAAGAAGATAAATTAGTGCCATGTGGAAAAAAAACAGATAATTTTAAAAGATTTATAAAGCACTTGTGGCTTTGGTTAAAGAAGGTACCACTGAGAGCACCCACTTAACTTGAATAAGGAGTATGCAGAAGTACAAGAACTCCTTGTTAAATTGTACATATCTTTCTCTAAACACAAGAGGAATTTATAGATTACTGTTGGGTAAAGATGGGTGAGCATATTTCACATGGTAAATGGGATTTATGTTGTGTTCTAAACAATGGGCTGGAGTTGGTCACAGATAGTAATGAGCAGAAGCAGATGGACATGGAAAAGATCATATATGAGACAGGACTGTGTTTAGTGTAATAGTTTATGTGGAACAAGCAAAGATACTAAGTTTGGATATGTAGTATAGACCAGATAAAGTTCCTAATTGCTGAGAGTTTTGTCATTATCTATTATCCTCCATGCAGATGGAACCCATTAGAAGGTTTTGAGCAAGGCTATAATATGATAAAAGCTGAATTTTTGAAGATCAAACTAATGATATTTAATATGAATTTAAAATATGAGACATCACAATACGGAGATGACAGTTTAGGACATTTTGGTGATCTAGCCAAGGTGATCATGAGGCTAGGATGGTCACACTGAGATTTAGAGAAAAGATTATAGGACATGAAATGTAGTAACAGATAAAAAAAAATCATACTTTATACTAAGATCTTAAAAATGCTGCCAAAACATCCATACGAATCTGTTAATATCACCTGCTTCTAAAACTCATTAGCAGAGAAATGTTACATTTGGCTAACTAATGACCACGGACCAGCCTACTGCTATTATTTTCTTTCCTTGCCCTTTTTCTTTCTTTTTCTTCTTACAAGGCTGAGTGGGTCCTCACTCAGGCTCAGTGAATGGATGTCTTCAGAACTGTGCTGATTCAGTGTTGCTAGATGAATGCATTTTTTACAAGTATCTCATTTTCCACGGCTGTAGCCAAGAGTCTTAATTAGATCACATGATGGTGGCCGAGGGTGGGATAGGAAACAAAGAAAAACCCAGCAACCAGAAACTCACCAACAGTCGTTCAGCACTGTCAGCAGCTATGACAATAGGTGAGATAGAAAGACCTTGAGGTGGGCAGGGATGAGGAGAGGGAGAGGGGGTGGAACAGGGGAATAAGAAGGTCACCCCCTCCTGTGCCCTCAGCCCCAGGAAAAGGGCTCCTTCCTATGGAGGCAACTGAGACTGGGGAGAGTTTGGCAGAAATAGCAGGTCCTACCCATTAGCAAGCCAAAAGTCTAGAACAAGGAGGCCTTCTCTTTCTTTCCCCAACTTGCCTGGTTCACTCAGGGTGGCTCTCAGCTCTTAACTAGGCCAGTGGCTACGTTTATTGAGGTTGCAGTAGCCTCTCACAGTTTATCTCCGGAAATGCAATTCACTCTTTGTACCAAGCTGTTTCTCTTCCCTGAGTCCCCTTTCTGTAAAAGGAGGGGTCAAAAGAGATGATCTCTAAGCTTTTCTCCAACTTAAAATTCCAGGATTTCAGAAAAGGTACAGAAAACAGTTCACTGGGAAATGGCACTCGAGGCGACACAATCTGCCGAGGCACGGCTCCATTTTCACTCACAGCCTTACGTGCCATTCTCCTGGTGGCAAACTCACACAGACATTTCACCACAGCTCCAAGTCCCCCTCCCACACCCCAGTTATAAATTTTTATTGGCAGTGGCAGAGGGTAGGATCAGTGCAAACACATCTAAAACCACTGAAGCATCATGAGATGTGTTGACAACTTAGCCTTTGGTGTCCAGTGTTTGTTATTACCGATAATGTCCACAGCTCCCCACTCTGAGTTGATGATTTGATAGTTAAATATTATATCTTGTCTGCACCACTTTGCTTTGCCAAAAAAAGCTGTTAGTGCCTTTTTAGAGAAGAATTTAATATTGCCAAGAAGTTTAAACATTATGTTTCATTATAGTAATGTGTGTGTGTGTGTGTGTGTGTGTGTTGCTAGGAAAGATCTGGAAAGCTATGAAAAATAAATCAGGCTGGTGAGCATATGGTGGTCAGTTCTGCACTGAACAGCAGTGGATGGCTGAGTCCCATTCAAAACCCAGCCATTTAAGCCTCGCCTTCTCAAGAGGAGTTTTGCTTTAAAAAAAGATAACAGGCGGAATGGATTACGGTAAGAAATAAAGGAAGCCTTTGGCTTGGTCCTCTCTGTGGTACTATACTCAGAACAAATGGGAAACACTGAAAAGTATTCTGAAAGTAAAATTTCAAACTTTCTCTAGTAAATAATTCAGTTGCAATTAAGCACTGCAGGTCAACCTGGCTCTCAGTCTGAATGGTACTAAAGGTTAGATAACAAACCCAATAGAGCGAATTCTGGAAAGGAGGCTCCTATTTGGAAGTGCAAAAGAAAATCTATTAGGAATATATTAGTCAGAATGGAAGCTAGTAAACTGTTTTATAGATCAATTCAATAGGTGAGCTTGAAAGATGTTTTTTTAAATGTCTAGAGACAGGGTTTTCAGGGCTTTTTATTGGAAAAGGTTGTGAATCAAATCAATGGTGGTACTTGTTTCAAGTCTTACAGAAAGCAGTTCTTCCCCATTTTAATTAACCAGATAATATGATGGCTTTTTGTTTTTCTACTGGTAAGATTTGTCTTCTGTCATCTGAAACGTCTCATTTAACCTTGTTCATATATGTTGTTGCTGTAGATGTAACTCTGTCTTTTGACTCCCAAACTGGCATTTCATTGACTTCTAGTATTAAAAATATCAGCATGATAGAGTAATTACTGTTAATAATTCTAAACACTTTCCTCAGAACTGTGAACACTGGACTCTCAGTGTTATTTTGTGCTTTTTTATCTTACATAACTTTTTGACTGTAGATTGGATTTTGTTTCTCTTCTTTCAGCATTGCTAATCCCATCCAATTGACATTCACCAGACATATCTCTATATGAAAGAGAGAATGGCGCAATGACAAAATAATTCAAAACAACTGCTTCAGGACTCTAGTACACTTTGTGCAAAGAGTTGTAACCACAGGTTGCCTGTTATGATAGCAGCTAGGAGTATTACTAGTCCCACAGGCCTGTCTGTGTATGGTGACTAAAGTCCTAAGACCTGTCTAATCATATTGTCAGTTCATGCACATTACAATCATAAACAGAAAAAGGTTCAGTTTAAATGGACCTCATGAAAGGGAAATTTGTTGGAAGCATATGTTATATCTAGAGGAGTTAGGGAAGTGCGGGGTCTCTTCCATTTAGCATGATGACTAAATGGGGAGAGGTTCTGACATGCTTGTGTAAATCTTGTATAATTTAGCATCTTTGCCTTTTTCTTTCTTTCTCTTTTTCTGTTTTCACTGGTCTGGGTCAGCATTCCAAGTACAGGTTTCAGAATGATCATCCAATGCTTCATGATCATCCAATGCTTTTGTCATACTTTTTCTTTTCTTGCTTCTATCACTTCACACGAGAAAAGTTCTGAGATCCCAAGTCATGCCAGTATACTTCCATGATTAGCAATGCCCATGATGTCATAAATCATGGATGTCATGGATTTTAATCCAATCCTAATATGTATTACATGCCACTTATAAATGTGATCAATAGTCATAGAGAAAAAAATCTCATTTGTCTATTTTTGCTTTTCTTTCCTCTGCTTTCAGGAACAACGACAACAACAAAATCATTGCTTATACCAGTAACTTGAAATGTATCTGCTATTTTTTTCTAGTAGTTCAAGTTCAGGTCTTACATTTAGGTCTTTGATTCATTTTGAAGTACCATTTATTGAAGAGGCTATCCTTTCTCCAATGTATGTTTTTAGCACCTTTGTTGAGAATGTGTTGGCTATAGCTGTGCGCATTTGTTTCTGGTATCTCTATTCTGTTCCTTTTACCCATGTGTCTGTATGCTATTTTGTTTATGATGACCCTGAAGTATATCCTTGAATGAGATACTGTGATTCTCCCTACCTTTTTTATTCTTTTGTTCAAGATTACTTCGGCTATTTGGGTCTTTTGTGCTTCCATATGAATTTTAGGATTGCTTTTTCTGGTTTTGTGAAGAGTGTCACTGGTATTTTGAGGGGATTACAAATAGCTTTGGGTAGTATGGGCATTTTAACAATTTTAATTCTTCCCATCCATGAACATGGGAGTTCTTTCCAATCTGGGGGGACTTCTTCAATTTCTTTCATCTGAGTTTTGTAAGGTCTTTCATTTCCTTGGTTAGATTTATCTATAGGTATTTTATTGGATTTTTAAAGCTATTTTATTTTATTTATTTTTTAAAATTTATTTATTCATTCTATGTAGGTATAATGATAGCAGAATGCATTTTGATTTATTGTATACAGATGGAGCACAACTTTTCATTTCTCTGGTTGTATGTAATGTAGAATCACAACATACATGCAGTCATGCATAAAGCTAGGGCTATGATGTCCATCATATTCCACCATCTTTACTGTCCCCCTGCCTCCTACTCCTGTGACCAAAGTTCCTCCATTCTTCCCGTGTCCTCCCCCACATTATGGATCAGCATCCGCTTATCAGACAGAACATTTAGCATTTGGTTTTTGGGGATTGGCTTACTTCACATAGCATGATATTCTCCAACTCCATACATTTACCTGCAAATGCTATAATTTTATTCTATTTTATTGCTGGGTAATATTCCATTGTGTATATATACCACAGTTTCTTTATCCATTCATCTATCAAAGGACATCTAGGTTGGTTCCACAGTTTAGTTGTAGTGAATTGAGCTGCTATAAACCTTGAAGTGGCTGAGTCACTGTAGTATGCTGTTTTTAAGTCTTTTGGGTATAGACCAATGAGTGGGATAGCTGGGTCAAACTGTTCCATTCCAAGTTTTCTAAGGAATCTCCATACTGCTTTCCAGATAGGTTGTACCAATTTGCAGTCCCACCAGCAAATTATTCTTGATAATTGCCATTTTGACTGGTATGAGATGAAATCTTAGATTTGATCTGAGATTTATTATAATTAAATTATTTAATAATTATTATTATTAAATAAATTTTAAATTATTATTTTATAATTATTATTAAATCTTTGATTTGCATTTCTCTAATTGCTAGAGATATTGAACATTTTTTCATGTCTATTGATTGTGTATCTTCTTCTGAGAAGTTTCTGTTCAGTTCCTTGGCCCATTGATTGATTGGGTTGTTTGCTTTTTTGGTGTTAAGTTTTTTGAGTTCTTTATATATCCTGGAGATTAGTGCTCTATCAGATGTGTGTGTGGCAAAGATTTGTTCCCAGAATGTCAGCTCTCTATTCATTTAAGCTATTTTAAATGGAATTGCTTTCATGATTTCTTTCAGCAAGGTTGTTATGGGTATAAAAATTTGCTACTCATTTTTTTATATTGGTTTTGTATTCTGAAACTTTATTAAATTCATTCATTAGTTCTAATGGTCTTTTGGTGGACTCTTTAGGTTTTTCTTAATGTAGTGTCATATCAATTGCTAACAGGGAAAATTTAATTTTTTCTCTTTTTTGTGCCTTTTATTTCTTTCTCTTGCTTAATTTCTCTTTATAAAATTTCCAGTTTTATATTGAATAAAAGCAGTGAAAGCAGATAACTTTATCTTGTTCTAGATCCTAGAGGAAATACCTTCAGCTTTTCTCTATTCAGTGTGATGTTGGTTATGAGTTTATTACACATAGCCTTTATGATGTTGAAGAACAATACTTTTATATCTATTTTGTTCAGAATTTTTATCACAAAGAGATGCTGACTTTTATCAAATCTTTTTCTGTGTCTATTGAGATTGTCACATGATTTTTATTATTCACTCTGTTGATGTGATATATTACCTTTCTTCATGTGTGTGTGTTGAACCATTCTTGCATCCCTGTGATAAATATCACAACAAAGGAAACAATAAATGGAATAAAGAGACAACCTACATCATGGAAGAACAAAGTTGCCAACTATATGACAAAATGGATTAACATTCAGAATAACAAGGAACTCAATAAACTTAAAAACAAAAGATAAATAATCTGACTAAAAATGGGAAAATGATCTGAAGAGATACTTCCCCAAAGAAGAAATACAAATGGACAACAAATAAGTGAAAAAATACTCAAGATCATTATCCATCAGAGATATGGAAATTAGAACTTCTAGGAGATATTATCTCACTTCTGATTGGCTATTACTAAAAAAGGCAAAAATAAACAAACTAATAAATGCTGAGAGAAAGGCAGTCTTATATACTTTGGGTGGGAATGTAAATGAGTGCAGACATTATGGAAAACAGTATAAAGTTTTCTTAAAAAACTAAAAATAGTTCTAACATGATCCAGCTATTCCACTCCTGTGAATATATCCAAAGGAAATGCAATCAACATAGTGAAGAAATACTTGCATGTCCATATTTATTGTGGCACTATTCACAATAGCTGAGATATTGAATCAATGTAGGTGCTCATTAAATAATTAATAATTAAGGAATATGTGGAGTAGATACACTAGTATTGTTAAGCAATGAAAAATGAAATCCTACATTTGCAGCAAAATAGATGTAAATGGGGGACATTATATTAAGTGAATTAAGGAAAATGCAGAACAAAATATTTTATGTTTTCACTCATGTGGGAATTGAAAATGTTGACTTCAATATAGAATAATTGTTACTAGAAGATGGGACATGGAGAGAAGAGATAGAGGGAGACTGAATAATGGGTAACAAAATATCTGGTGTTCCTCAGCATAGTGGAAAGACTACAGTTCACAGTAAATTATTATATATTTTATGAAGATCTAGAACACCAGAATTCAAAGCCTCAAAATATAAAGAAATGCTAAAGACAGGGTAATGATAATTAACCTGATTTGATCAGTACATGCTGTGCCCATGTGTTGAAATATCACATTGTATCTCATTGATACATGCTGATTTAACATTTAGAAAAAATGAATAAGAAAAAAAAGAAACAAGCCCTCAAAATGTATGACTCATCAACAAAAAGTAAAGAACAAGCTTTGAACTTTTTTTTTGGTACCGGCTATTGAATTCAGGGGCACTCAACCAGTGAGCCACATCCCCAGCCCTATTTTGTATTCTATTTAGAGACAGGGTTTTACCGAGTTGCTTAGCCCTTTGATTTTGCTGAGGCTGGCTTTGAACTTGTGATCCTTCTGCCTCAGCCTCCCGAGCAGCTGGCATTTAAAGAAAACTAGGGCTGGTTTTTAGTTTTACTTTGCTCTTTCCTCTCCTGGGTGAGCAGAGTGATGGGCTATCATTTCACATCAGCTGATCAGGGACAACTTCCCTATTTGTGTGATGTATGAGCAGAGATTTGAATGGAGAGTTCAGGAAGGAAAGTTTGAGAATCACTGAAAGAAGGTTTCATCTTATGATGGACTGTAGTTAAACAGCACTAATCCAAGAAAGTAATGAGAAAATAAAATTAAATCAACTAATTGATTTCATTAACATGGACAAAACAAATGATTTGTAGTCTGAAATTTTCACTTTTTATATGCGCTGTCTTTGTGGCACATGAATATAAACTAAGCTATGGTTTTAGGATCACTAGCCTTTAAAAGCAAGATAAAAATCCCTGGTTGGAATTCCATGGTGAAAAAAACTTTAATGACCATCACCCATTCTTTTTCTAGAATTTAGCAGCAAATGATAACCCAAGATGTAGTTGTAAACAGCAACAGCTGTAGAACTCAGTCTCCCCACCTCTGCAGTGGATGTAAGTAGCTGTCACACACCAGCAGAAATGTCAACAAACTACATGGTACTCACAGCAATCAGTCAACCAGCAGAGAGGCACTGAATGATTTGAAACTTAAAAATCATTCTGCTATTTTATGGAAAAAGGATCCTTGGGAAAAAGAATCAAAATGGGAGGAACAAACATGCGAAGGAAATCAGGAATTCAAATTGCAGATGCCTGATAGGTACACTGAGAAGGCACTTGATTATTCCAGTTTGGGCCTTAAGGAAAAATATCAAGGGTGGAAATATCATTTTGGCAGTTATGAAAGAAGAGATGGCATCTAAATCTATGAACTGAGTATGGTAACTATGGAGAAAGAGTAGGCAGAAACAGAAAGGGGACCATACCCAACCCTGCAACACTTAACTTTCACAGGGGTGACAAAGAAGTAGCCCGCAAAGAATACCAATGCCAGTAACATTATAGGGAAACCTGGACAGTGTGATGTCTGGAAAGGGAAGCCAAGAGTCTTTCAAGGAGAAGAGAACGTCCAGCTGTGTCAAACTACTACTACAAAGTATAGTAGTACTGTAATAATAATCATGGCTAAACTATTGTAGCCTTATTATCTGTCAAACATTGTTTTGAGTGTTTAAATGGATTGTCTCATCCTTGGTAGTTATTATTATCATCCAAATTTTATACATGAGGAAACTGTGGAAGAGATATTAATAAGTTGTCCTTGTCATACAATCCATTTATTGATGTAGGAATTGGGGAAAACTGTTGACCTTACAGTGAGCTCTTTCAGGTGACCAGTGTGGCATCTGGACTGGCTGGAGTGGTCTAGGGGAAAATGGGAAGTAAGGGATCAAGTGCATAGAAGGAATTCTTGTGGAGATGCCTTTAAAGATAGGTAGGATTAGAATAGATAGAAAGGCCAATATGATAGTCCAAAGATGGCCAGACCATTACTGAGCTCAATATATAGAATTTTATGAAATGTTAAGATCAGTACTTTGTACAAAGTGTGCACTTATAGGATGATGGCCCTGTCTAAATTGGAGGTCCAAATCTCAGAAGCCTCTAGAGACCAGAATCAATAAAAATGAGGAAAATGAGCCAATTTTAAATGTTGAAATGAGGAGAAAAGCCAGAAGATGGAATTTTTTTTTTTCTTTTTGCAAAATCTTCCCCACTTTCAAATGCTGGCATATAATTTAGTTGTTGTGACAATGCTGTTTAACTTATAAAGAACATAACTGTGAGGTATATCCTGTTCAAGGACACTCGTTTATGACTTCTAGTCTGTATAGTATCAACTGAGCTAATTGAAAAGAGTTGATTTTTAGGGAAAAACAAATCTGTAGTCAAAAAACAAGTCATTTAAAGACTTTTTGACATAGTTTATCAGAATTTTAGACAGCAACTTACAGTTTAAAAATAAGTCATTGGAAAAAATAGTTACATATACATAATATATGCAAATATATATATATATTTTTTTTTTCAAGGCTTTCAATGAGTGCAAACAAGAAAAACACAGGGAACGTACCATCATTAGTATTTAACTTAGAGCTACCTGAAAATCTTTGTGCTCTAAAGAAAACTCAAATTCATGGGGTGGCTCTGAGTACCACCAACATGTTGATCATTACTATACCTCTCACCCTGTCCCCATTCTGAGACAGCTGTTAAGGTGATAGCCTTAGGTGGCATTTATAGAAATGGGAGGTATGAAGTCATCTTTTTCTAAGGGAAAAGGAATCTTTTATAGTCAGGTAAATATTTTATCACGACTTGGCACATCTCATAGCATACTGCTTAGATCAAAAGAATATATCTGCAGAGATGTTATTTGGTACATAATTTTACACAAAACTATTGCCTGTTGCCGTGCTAAAAAGTAATATTCTAATCTATCATTTAATCTTAAAATGAGACTTTTCTGGTCTCTTAGGCAAACTCAAACCTCTTTTATCCACTTCTACATGACACACCATTTCTGCTAGTAGGGTATTTTGGGTTTGACATCAAGGGAGTAGGGGACTGAGGTATTAACCACATGCAGGGTCCATCAGTACTTTGGATGTCAACTAAATTATTTCTTTTGATCAACAATGGCAGTGGAATACTTTTTTGGTTTTGCTCTGTAGAATTATATATAATTTTCACACAGATAGACTCTGTGAAAAATTATGCATCCTATAAAAAAATCCCAAAAAGGCAGTTTGGGGGTTTTAGTGTGTTGGTATTAGAAAGTTATTTTATTTTCATATACATGTGTTAGAGGTAAGTCGATTACCATAATATGGTCCATCTTTTCCTTTGTTTATCTGTCTATTAAATCTATAGTAATCACTTAATATTTAGTTCCTGGATTAAATTATGGTCATAGCCATACCTAAAAATGTGGAAATTCATTTTTCTCAAAAATGATGAATGAACAATTTGAAGAAATTATCCAAATAGCCTTTCTTTTCTTAATGTGTTTGTTTTGAATAAATAATTTTTGCAGTTTTGTTACTTGTTATTTAAAACAGAATAGTTTTAATATACTTCACTGTTTAAATTAAGAACACAAACTCATTACTAAAATGTAGATTAGTTCTTTACTCACAAGTAAATCAGGTATTGGATATCTAGTATGGGGCAGTGAAAATAGAATTTGCAATGTGACATTTCTTAGGTTTGATATTATATACAATGATCCACTATGGTTTATAATAACCATAACTTTCAATATCTCAGAGATCTATCATGGTTTCTAATATATAACTTTCTATCATTATCTCTCCTAGAGATAATGTATATCTCAGAAGGGGAAATTCTATATAGACATCTATGGATACATTTAAACTCTAAGCAATTTTAAGCACAAGTAAAACTTATGTCTTAATTGGAAATTTAAACAGGTGACAATATTAACTAAGAATATCTTCTTGCTCTTACTATAGGCAGGATTATGGAATTAAAAATAATATGTAACCACAGAATGTTAGAATGGATTTGTGAGACCAAGAAATCAAGGGCCAGCAAAGTAACTTGCCCAATTTTGCACAGCTATTCAATGGCAGGGTTGCAAATAAAATCCTAGATTTTTTCCATTGTATTTTTATTGATTAATAATTCTTTTAAAATTAAAAGCATGATATTTAAGAAAGACTTGAGAACTATATGTAATATTTTAATTAATTTTTTCTTGTTAACTTTGGATGTTTTTTCACCCTTTCTCTTGAGAGACAAAAGATACAATAAGCACATAGAACTTAGTGGATCCAGCGTTAATTTAAAAATTATTGATCAAAATTCAAAAGTTTAGGATCTTATATCATTATCTATTGAATGATGGCTAAATTCTTTTACACTGAGCACTAATAGCCATATCATTCCTGTGATCCCATCAAGAATTTGTTCCCTCTTTTCTTTCTCTCTCTCTCTGACTTATGAGGTTTCAAACATAAATCTCATTGCATGGTACAGTGAAACATGAAACAAGACAGGTTGCTGACTATAGAAAGCCAAGGAGCATGGCAACTTGCTTTAAACAAGGTAATTCAGATTTGCTTTAAATTCATATAATGTCATTTCATTAAACTGCACTTTCATTTGGAAAATATGACAGCCGTGCCAATGCTATTTTATTTAGCAATGAAAAAAATGTTTCTTTATCTTAAAATAGCATAGATGCATTTTAGTTTTATTTTGTTGAAATATTTATGAAATTATGGCTCTCCAAGCTGAATTTGGGAATTGATTAGATAAAATCCAGTTAGTCTATCCATATACACACTTTGGCACCAACACATCTACGGGTCTGAAATTTACAGATATACCTCTTATTGCTCTTATTCTGAAGCCAAAGAAGTATTACTTAGTGTCGTTTGCATGATAACTACTTGCTACAGGTTGATGAAGGAAACAGCTTGCCTGATTCTGACTTCCTGCCTTGTTCACCATTGCCACTATTATTGATTTATCATCCAAGTTACTTCCATTTTTGGCCCAGTGACTGTAGGCCAGGGATTTCAGAAGGGGGAAGTATAGAGTATATATGTATAGTATATAAGCATGCAAATCAGTAACTGATCAAAAGTGGAGGCGTTCTGCCTCTCTAGGTATAAGTATGGTGGTGGTGGCTCTGGGGTAGATGGGACATTGGTGATAGAAGAATCCCTGTAACATTTTAAACTCCTGAAGAGTAGCAAACTCTGCAATAGCCTGGGCAGTAATGAATCAGAGTGGTTTGGAATGGCCGTGGGGCATATTGCAGAATATCCACCTTGTCACAGAGCATCTCATCAGCCTGGTGAAAACGGTCCTCCTTAGTTCCTAGGAGGGACTGGGCTAAGCCTCTGTATTTCGCTGCTCTCTGAAGCTCCTCTGTCATGCTCAGAGCAGGCAGAAGGACCAGTAATGGAAAGTTAATATTGCCTCGAGAGTCTTAATCTCCTCTATTGCTGACAAAGTTGCTTTTAGTGTGCCCATTACTTCCTAGTTCAGTTCAATTTCTTTTTTAATGTCTTCAGGAAAAGAGAGGTAGGTAAAAGGAAGAGGGGGAAGAAGGCTTGAGAAAACTTGTAGCTATTCTACTCTAAAAAATCACCTTGCAACTCAGGCAGCCAAGAAAAATATACCACAAAAGAAATTTTAAGAATGGTATTATCACAGTGAAAAAGACCATTTAAAAAATCCTGTATTTTTAAAAAAACAAACTGAAGAAGCCAAGGAGCAAGCATCCAGATGTTTTTTTCTTTTCAGATAAATGGCAAGTGTGTAGCAAACACATTCTTTTCACAAGCAGGTTGTGTTCTGGTGAATCCACATTTTCTTTATGGTTTAATGTCTAGCTGGCATTCCTCATGACAGCTTTGATTTCAGAGTGTGTGCCCTGTCATACTCCTAGAAATATTAGTGTCCAGGAAAACAATAAGTTTGGTTAAAGAGCTAGCCATAATGAATTAAATTATTTGATTGTGACTTTATTTAATGTAAGCACTGAAAAATAAAGTTAAAGCATTATATAATATGGGAAAATTCAAACAATGTTTAAAAAAATAAAATGAAACATAACATTTCCTTTCTTTTATCCCCTAATTGCAAATACTTTTCTGAAAAATAGAACAGGATCGAGAATTTCCTGTTTGTTCTTCCTGAATAAGAAAGAATAGAGGAAGGAAGGGAGGGAGGGAGGGAAGAAAATGTATACAATGAGATTATTCTATATATTCCTTATCCTTTTGCTTTGTTTTATCTCTAGTATTTCTGAAACTCTTTCCCTATCAATTCATTTAGATCATTTAAAAGCAAGTTTTTATCATGAAATATTCAAATCTATAGAAAATTTGGTACTATAAGCACATATATATCTCCATCTGGATTAAAATTGTTAAAATTTTTGCTCTATTTCCTTATTCTACACTTGAATTATTCTCTCTCTTTTGCTAAATCATTTTGAACTAAACTGCAGATATCATGGCACTTCGTTTCTAAATACTTCAGTACCTATTACTCAAAACCAAGAACAATCTGGGCATGGTGGCCCACGCCTGTAATCCCAGCACTTTGGAAGGCTGAGACAGGAGAATCACGAGTTCAAAGCCAGCCTCAGCAATAGTAAGGTACTAAACAACTCAGTGAGACCCTGTCTGTACATAAAACACAAAAATATGGCTGGGGATGTGGCTCAGTGGTCAAGTACCCCTGAGTTCAATTGCTGGTACCAGAAAGCAAACAAACAAACAAAAACAAAAAAACATATAGCCATTTTTGTACCTAATTAACAATAATTTTCAAATATAATCTAATATCCAGTGACTATTAAAGTATATCTAAATATTTCCCAATTTTCATTAATTGATATTTCTTAGAACTTGTTTTAATTAATTGGCACAGCTTGAATTTGGATTTCAGGTCTTTAAGTCTTTTAATCTAGAAAAATACTTCCCTTTACCCTCTTTAAAAAAAAGAAATTGACTTTATGAACAAATCAAACTTATTTGCCTATTTCTTCAGGTTTTTTGCTTATCTTGATCCTTTACTCCTTTACTCTTGATGCTATACTTACCTTATTATGGTAAGTATATTTCATGCATCTAATCTCATTTAATCCTTACAACAATCCAACAGATGCTAATAATACTAGCACATCAATTTTACTGATGAGAAATGAAAGAGAGGTCAACTTAACTAAGTCACACACTATGTGTTTTCTTCCCTCTTCTTTTATATGCATCTAACATATGATTTTGCCTACCAGTACAACATTAAGAGTTAGAAAATATTTAATTTTTAAATATGAAGAAAAAGAGAGACCCAGAGAGACCAGTTGTGTGATATGCCTAGTTATGTAATTATTTAGTGCATCATTTCCAGCTGTGAACTGCACATAATGAGATGGTGTCACTGGGGGGTGTCGGCTGGCTTCTCACTGGTGGGCATTGTTTACAAAACTGTCAAGATAAAGAGCAGTATTTACAAAGTGTGGTGTTTAAGCCCATTTTAGGTTCATAAAATTTTAATTTTCATAGTTAATTATTTTTATACATCTTAGTGAAATAATATATCTGGCATAATAACCCCAGATATTATTTAGTTTGAGGTTCAGTTAAAAACAAAGATGAATTAATTGACAATTTAAAGAAAACATTAAGAAAATAATGATAGGACATATAGTTTGAGGCAAAATCATGATGATGGAAGGGAATGATTCTCTAGAGGAGCTTTGTCTTTTAGGGTGAGCTCAAGTTAACATAATCCATGCATGAAACAAACTAGATTTTAAATTTATGAATTTATAATATTAAGAGCAGTTGTATGTATTGGCACTTTCATTTGTGTAATGAGTAAATTATCTGCCTGTAGGCATATCTTCAGATTAAAACAAGCAGTTATTTAAATGATTCTAAGTTTTAATAACCTCCAGCCAGATATGTGCAGTTCATTGATCACCAGAACAGTACTGCCAATCAGTAGGACCTTCACACCAAAGCTTCGCTGTCCAAACTTTCCTACCGATCAGACTTTGCAAGATGACTGATTCTCTCTTCTTCTTGATTAGTCATATTCATATCCAATATGGCTACTGGAAAATCATGTCTGAAAAGATATTTTGCCTCTTTATAGAATTATTACCTGTCTCTGTTCTGACTCCTCATCTTTTGGGTGTATATCTCAGAGAGATTACGTTTATTTTCTTATGTCTAATTCATGATGTGTTCCAAATACTAACACTTGTTACTAGTGACTTTGGCTCTTTGTCTCCTTACCTTATGCATTTCCTTCTATGCCACTTAGCAATATGCAAGTCATTGTCTCAGAACAAATAAATCTTGCATATTGGAAACCTGTAATATACCTGACAGATTACTATGTCTCTGGTTTTGGACATATTATAATAAGTAAAATACAGGCCCTACTGTTTATAGTTAATATAATGAAGATGAAAGCATGGTAACTTGCCAATGTCCCATAAAGTTTAAATAATTTATCCTCAGCTATTCCTCTGTTCTCCACTGATTTGGAACATTTAACTTGTTTATTGATACTGAAGATAGAAGAGAATTTTGAGTGAAATCTTACATTGAATGGATCTAAAAATAAGAATTATTAAATCCACTAACCAGTTTGACTTTTATTTTTACTACCTTAGATAAATCCTGCTGGTGACTATGAATCATGAAACCTGTAGGCTAGGAATGACCATCTTTAAAGTTTTTATCTTCAAAAGTTGGCCACATATACACTTATGGGTAGGGTAGAAGTTAGAAATACAATTGGAGTTTTTGATTAAGTGGTATCATAAGCCAAGTTTCCAGATCATGGGAATGCTTATAGAAGCAACTATCACACTCTGTCCCCCAAAACTAAAGTAGAATCAATATGTATATTGCTACACAAAGAAAAATTATATGAGGAAAATGATATTAGAAAAATTATATGATGTCAAAAACAATGCAAAACCATAAAGAGATTAAAAAACAAGCTACAAACTGAAAGAAAATATTTACAAAACACATGTACGATAAAGAATTGCTTGTCACAAAATGCAAAGAACTTTCAAGTCTCAAAAAGAAAAAAATCATCCCGATTTTTTAAAAAAAGGACAAAAGAAGTTTCCTAAACACAAACTTCACCAAAAAATATATGCAGATAGAAAATAAGGATATGAAAAGTTATTTAAAATTATTAGTCATTAGATGCATGTAAATTCACAGCACATTGACATACAACTACGTACTTATTAAAGTGTCTAAAAACAAACTGATGATTTCAAATGCTGACAAGGACAGAGACCAACCAGAAATTTCATGCATTGGGAATAAAAAATGATAACAGCCTCATCAGAAACGTGTTTCCTAGTTTATTTTAAAAGTTAAGCATGGGGCCTGGGGTTATGGCGCAGTGGTAGCGTGCTCGCCTAGCACGCGGGAGGCACTGGGTTCGATCCTCAGCACCACATAAAAATAAAATAAAGCTATTGTGTCCACCTACAACTAAAAAATAAATATTAAAAAAAAAAGTTAAGCATGTCCTTATTATATGGCCCAGACATTCCATTCCCAGGCATTTATCCAAGAGAGATGAAGACACAAGCCCTAATAAAACCTGTACAGAAATGGTCATTTCAAAACTGTCAAAGATTAACACCAATTTAAGTATCATTAAAGCTAAAGAGATAGGCAAATTGTGTTACATTTGTGCAATGGTACACAGTGCAATGATAAAAAGGAACAAACTTCCTTTGTTTGAAGGAAGCAACATGGATAATTCTCAAGCGCACTTTACTATAAGAAGCTAGAGTCAAAAGGATACACACTACGAGTCCATCTATATGTTATTCTGGAAAGGGCAAGATCCTAGGGACCAGTGTCAATGGCTGTTTGACTGGAGTGGATGGTGTAGGATATTGGATAGGATTAACTATAAAGGAGCATGAGGGAACTTTTCAGATTCCTAGAAATATTTTATATTTTGATCATGATAAAGTCTACCCAACCAAATAGATTTATTAAAGTTCACAGAATGATATGTTTAAAAAAAGCAAACATTATCAAATATAAATTCTACCTAAAAAAATTACTTTCACACACACACAAAAACACACACCACATCATAAATGGGACCTGTTTGCATTATTGAGACCTGTTCCCCACTCACCTCAAACCACAATTAGACCAACAGCATCTACATCCGCTATATGATGCTGTGCTCTGGAAATAAAATGATGAGGAAAAACAATATGGTCCATGCCTTCTTAGAGTACTTATCTAGAGGAGACATTAATTAAACCATGGCATAAGTATGAAACCACCTACTGTAAAAGTTGGTTTATGTTTTGATGAAAACTGTATGAATAAACTGTTCTTGATTGAATAAGTCTGGAAGGCCTTGTACATGGTATCTATCATTTCTGCTCTCTCCCTGGCTTATTAGCATGTTAACGTATGATAATGTAATAATTACATATTCATTATCTCGTTAACATATTAAGGACTCTCCCTGCCCGGAGTCTCCACAGTAGTTATACATATATTTTATTGAATGTTTACTAAATAGAGTTGACTGAAATAATTTGCTTGTTAGCATCTCACAGAATACTATATGTGAAGAGACAGAGGAATGAATAACCAGATCATTTTTTTCAATTATTTCAACTTTCCTCATTAGTTTGATATTATAAGAAAATTAGAAGGCAAGCCAGAATCACTGAAAGTGGGAAAAGAAATATAGCTTTATCTGTTACTTCCGGTTTTCTTAGAATAATAGAATGAATTGGGAACTGAAAGAAACTATGCAATCTCTCCAGATGTATTTCTAATAAAGTCTGCCTGTTTAGGAACATTTTAAGCCTCAAAACACATTATCCAGACACCAAAATTATTGACATAGAACCATAAATAAATTTTGACTTTTACTTTTATGCTTGTTTTGGAATATTGCAAGATGATGCAAATGAATAAATATATTGATATGGTTGAAGGCAACCATTCTTCCTGTGCAGGAAGGTATACACACTTACTAGGTGCCAACAGAGAAGAGCCACATGAGGTTGGTTTAGAATTAGGGCTATTATGAGCCTATCACTTATAAATTTACTATTTAATTTAAAAATTTTAAATATCTTTATATACTTAGGACCCACTATTACTTTAACCCCCCCAAATTTTTTAAAATAGCATTACTGAAATATTTTTTATTCTGCTCATGACTAACTTTATGTTTCTCTTCAAATGTTCTTGTTTTCTTTTTCCCAAACCCTTTATTGTAGTTTCAGTTGAGCTGAAAATTGTTCCCTTCAAAGTGAAATTGTTTTGGAGTTTTTGGCAAATATTGCTGTGGTTTAGATTTTGAAATTCCTGATGTGGAAAACAACGACAACAACAACACATACATAAAGAAGCCTAGACTTTGATTTTTCTGTCATCTAGGTGGTTTCTAATTTATATGACCTGGCTTCAAACAGAAGAAAACATCACAAATATCTCTATCTATACTGTTTTCTGCCACTTCATCTCAATTTGCCATCCCCAGAGATAATTTTGAAGTCAATGGACAATCATTACATTAACTAAATGGAAGAAAGAAATAAAAGCCAGTTTCTAAAGATTAAAAAGAAGAAAATTAATTACAAGCAAATTGCAGAGAAACTATAGTTTGGAATGAATCATGCCATAGGGTTAATTACAACACAAATCCAAAGTTATCCTTTGACATGGAAAATAGTTGGGTGTTAGTGAATTTTTCCATCTGAATGTGAAAATACAAATCAGTGTGCGGGTGTTTTTGATTTAGTGTTTAATATTCATTTTCTTCCTCTGATATTTAGCCTTTTTATATTTTTATTTTACTGATCAAATAATCATGTTATATAAGCACAGATGTTTTTCACTTCTCCATTAAATAACTATGTTTAATGAAGACAAGTGATTTAACATATTATATAATATTTAAAAGCACTCCAAATAAAGGAATAAAAAGTTGTTATAAATGGACTGAACTGGTGAAGGTCAGAAGGAGTATGGCCAGGTTAGTACTGCCTGAAAGGTTAGTCACATTTTTATTTCTATGGCATTTTGTGGCCTTTGGAGTTGCAGACTTGTCTACACTTAAAAAATTTTTTTAAAGTACATGACTTGGGTATTAAGTTATTGAAAGAAAAAGATGGAAGGGTTCATACTTTTCTATTTCTCTTTCATTTGTGTCTCTAGAACTCCAAATTTTTTCTGAAGCTCAAGGTACCTTCGTGACATGTTATTTGTAGAAAATATAATAAAATCTATATTCTTCATGATGCATGCCTGAGATTTATTCTCCAATTAGACTCAGCCCTCTGTTCTTTATGGAATGAAATTTTGCTCAAGAGAACAGTGAATACTTTAAACTGATGGAAAATCACTAGCTGCTTGATCAGATGGGATTGACCAATCTTTAGACAGCTATTCAGTAATTTCTAAAAAATAAAATAGGTAATTATAGGCTATTTCCTAGTAATAAATACTAGATAGTTTCTCATAAACATTCTTCATACAGTTTAATGCAAATAGCACAGTAAAGCAAAAAAAGCAAATGAACTAAAAGCAAGAGGAAAATACTTTTAAACCAACTCTACAACATGGCAAAATGAAGAGACAATATTACCAGCCTAAAGCCATGTTTGAAAAGAGATTGAGAGGTAGAATAAATAGTGGGTATAAAATTAAAGTTTGGGTTAGACAGACCCATAGTCAAATTTTAGCTCTTGGTTACTAGTTGTCTGACCTTGAGCAAGGTGCTTAAACTCAGTTTTCTCAGAAACAAAATGACTGTGTCATAAGATTGTTTTAAATACTAGATAAAGTAACATGTAAAATGCTTTGCAGAGAGCTCTTGTGCTAAATAAGTGGATTGTTGTCTTGATTTTCATTGTAATTGCTATTATTGTGAATGTTTAGTTGGAGGTTCCTTTCCAGTGCTGTACTGTGCTGTTCTGTTTCCTGGAATAATTGTAAAGAAGAACATTAAAGACACTTGAAGGTCCAGATCTTGCTTTTGAGGGATTTCAACATGAATGAAAGGAAGAAGGTGATAACCACCAGAGCTCAAAGGTTAGAAGGCAATGACTGCCTTTCTGGAAAACCTGGGAAAAGGAACTTGGTGGTGAATGCACATCTAGCTCCAGTTGGCCTGCTGCTCACTCCATCTCCCATTATTCTCTCCATTTTATCACCTCCTTTGAGGCTTCCCTGCTTTGGGAAAACATTCTGGATCTTGTAGGTTCTGATTTGTTTGGACAAGTTTCTTTGGAATATCCTTAATTTGCTGAATCTTGACCTGCTTAATTGTACACATCCTTCAAAACTGAGCTCGACTGATTCTTCTCCTTGCAGATTTCTCACCACCCCTGAAAAGGATCATTTTGACTTTATTGTGTTCTGGCCGCAGTTAATAGTTAAAACTATGATTAAAACACTGCTGTGTGTTATAGTTACTT
This sequence comes from Geosciurus inauris, assembly GCA_004024805.1. NCBI lineage: Eukaryota > Metazoa > Chordata > Mammalia > Rodentia > Sciuridae > Geosciurus > Geosciurus inauris. The sequence continues at coordinate 6,316 of PVHX01012284.1, read as the reverse complement.
GTCTGCATGTCTTAGCTTCCCCAAAGTTTTATGAGTTAGTGTATTACATCCTTCATGCCCAGTGAAAACATCCTGCTATGCAATATTCACAGCTGGCATTCAATAATTTATGTTTAATTAATCAGATATGCCTTTGTATTTATAGAGCAAACAGGTTTTCTGTTTTTAAGAAGAAGGAAAGGTAACCATATTTAAAATAATTTGGGAAAATCAAAAGAAAACCTATCTCATCTTGAGTGCACAATTATGGTTTGTACTCCATCGACATTTTTTGTAGCTAATATAATGTGTGATGGATTTTCTTATTTTTTAAATCAAGAGAATACCGACTTCCCTATGTTCTACCAATGGGTAGATGGCATAGCATGTCACTGGGATGCCTTTGCTTAACATACGCCATTGTATAATGTTGAATGCCATTATGGGTTGGATGTGAGGTATCCCCCAAAAGCTCATGTGTGAAAGAAGGTTTGGAGGAGAAAGCATTTGGTTATAGACTTAAACTAATCAGTGCATGGGATAAAATGGGTGGTGACTACAGGCAAGGGGGTATGGCTGGAGGAAGTGGTTCATTGGGGGTGTGGCTATGGGGTATATATTTTATATCTGGAAAGCAGAGTCTCTTTCTGCTTCCTGATCATCATATTTGCTCTTTCTCTCCACCACACTCTTCCACCATGATGTTCTGCCTCATCTTGAGCCCCGAGGAATGAAGCCTGCTATTCTGTTTATGGATTGAGACCTTTGAAACCGTGAGCTCCAAAATAAACTTTTCCTCCCCTAAAATTATTCTGGTCCGATCTTTTAATCACAGCAGTGAAAAAGCTGATTAAAACAAATGCTAAACTTTGCAAGGAAAAAATTCCTTAAATTCACTTAATCAAAGATATCTCGACTGTAAGACAAATCTCATTTTCAGAGATATTAAAATGTTCAAATATGTGCATCTCACAATTGATTAAGTATGAAATAATAAAATCCTAAATGGAGGTCCATATTAGTATGCTTTAGTCTGTGAGTCAAGACTCATATCAAAATGACTTAAATACTGAAAAAAATAAACTGCAGATAACAAAATTTCCTCTGTAGGTTTGGTTAATTAAAAGGCTCAGAAGTGACATCATATATTAGGCTTTAAATATATTTCTCGAGGGCATTAAATGATTGTGTCCTCATGCTTGGGCTGTGATAGGTGTAAATGGCCTATGCATCTTCTGGAAACACTGCCCCAGATAAGCTCACAATAAGAAATGTGTCACCTTTCACATACCTTTTTATTAGTGGACTCTTTTTCAAAAGTTACCTCAATGGACTTCTCCTCATGGTTCTTTGGCAGTGTTGGTTCCTAAGTCAGTTGGTAGAAGGGATGCAGTTATCATCACTGGCTAAAGTGGCTAAAGTTCCAAATCTCTGGGTCTAGAGAGGGGTTGTGTCTTCCAAGAATGTGAACAAGTAGAGGAGACCAAATACACGATGCAGACCCGCTGCTAACAGGAAAGGAGTGGTGGTCTGAGCAGGTAATCAGTAAGTCTGGTCTATGTTTATTCATATCTCTGCTTATGGATGTATTTCTAAAGCTCACTTTTTGCTAAAGTAATATGTTTTGCCTTCACTATTTAATCTTTGTTAACTGAAATGGCTTGGATTTTATTTAAAGTTGTAGTGGCAACAAGATTCATCAATGACTATTTTCTTTTAAGAAATTTCTCTGATCAAGGAATAAAGCCTTAAAGAAATTGATTAGAAAGTGCAAAAGATGGGCACTTAATAGATACCACAATTGCAACCAGCATGAACTATTATGCTCAATATATCAAACACCCCACTATGGAAAAGAAAGTACATTCAGTTTGATGGTGGAGAGGGAAATAATTTTTTTTAAGGTTCTCTAGATGATGATAAGACAAAAAGAAAAATCTTGCTTTTATAGGCTGATTAGTAGCAGTATTACAAGTTGATGAAGAAGACATCTCCTAACAGAGGATTTGATAGCCAATGAAAGCTAACTAAACATATGTCAAAAGAATAAAAGAATTATGACTACATTAACAATATCAATCATAGTCAATATAAAATGGTCAATATCAATGCCATTTTTTGAAGACTCTTTAAAAATTATATTTATATATTTAGTTACATAAATTTATAAGCATATATCTGATTTTTCTCCTGGTAGTTTTATTCAGTGAACTTCCTTGGGAGAATGGGCTCTGGGCACCTGAAACTAAAAATCTGAAATGGGTAAAGGAACCTAAAGAAACCTCACACTGGGTGTGTATCTCCAGTCAGCCCTAGGTTCTTAACTTTGTCTGCTAATATCTATCTCCACCATAATCTCAATAGGCTACATGCATCTCCACATTGGCCACTGAGATATTTCTTACTAGGGCTTCCACTCTTGTCCATACTGCAGGCAGGGTAATCTTTTAAACATATGTTTGTGATTCTCATTATTTGCAGTAGTTATGTATTACAAAACCACTATATAGTTAAAAAAAATAGTGAATACTAGCTCTTATAGGAAATATAGTGTTACCTTCCTGTGAGGTTTGGTCCCCATGTTTTTTCATTAACTAATCAATACATAACCGTTATCTCTTTTTTGTTCTCTTTAAAGCACCATATTTAATATGTATTGTTAGTCCATAGAATTGAACTCATGGCTAATAGCACTATAAATTCACGCCTGAACAATGCTTATCGACACATGTGTTTTCTCTGTAAGGCACATCACAGCTTTCCGGCACTCAGAAACCCTAGATAGTCCTTCAGCACTACACTTGGGGGTTATTTTAAACAGCTAACTTACCAATAAAAAGCACAAGTGTTCGAAAAATATGTCCCTAAATAAACCACAAAAATGGCAAAACGAGATCTGAAATAAGAGGACATAATGTTTTTTATTTAGAGGCAGGATCTCAGATGTGCCTCAGTGGTTGAGTACCCCTGAGTTCAATCTCAGGTACCAAAAAAAAAAAAGAAAAAAAAAGAAGACATAATGTCACCTTGTTCTACCACACTTGGAAATGAGAGCATGAAGTGACTCTAATTTTTTGCTGCTCTGTAACCCTAAAAGTGCTATAAGTATTAATTTGAGGATTACAAGGAAATTTTAGCAAATAAGTGAATTTGCAGACATGTAATCTGCAAACAAGGAGAGTTAACTGTACTTGGAGGCACATGATGTCTCTGCTTAAAATCATTAATGATATTCCATTTTCCTCAGAAAAATAAGTACAACCCCAAGTCCTAAACACAGCCTAGCAGGATGTGCTTAACTCAACTGCGGCACCTTTCTGTTTTGCATAAAGTGGGATGGCCCTATCTATGGGCATCCCAAGTTGACTCCACCTGTGGGCTCTCACATTTGTACCTGTTTTTATATTTGTATTTCCACTGTGGAAGCTGGTCCTCTCTTTTCCTCCTAACTCACATGTAACACACACACACACTCCCCACCACCCTTTCCCTCACACAGCTGATTCCTTCTTGTCCATCAGATCTCAGCTAAACTCACCCCATCTCAGGAAGAGATACCAGAGTGCTCCCTTTCTCACTGTGCCATGGAAGGAATGGTGGGAAGGCAGAGTCCCTAAGACAGGCAGAGGGCCCTTGTCTATAACAGAATCTGCCAGCACCTCAATTTTGGACTCCTCAGCTTGTCAAAATATGAGAAACAAATGTCTATTGTCTAAGCCAAATAAACCAAACTGAAGCAAAAACCAAAAATAAGCAAGAAAAAGCAAATAAACAAGAAATCCAAACCCCCCTAAAAAACCAAAAACCTGAAAATACCAAAATACCCAATTTAAAGTAGGTCTCTCTTGCTTTGTACATTTTTATAGATTAAAGAGATTATTAGATAAGTAGAAATTTATTTTTTAAATGCCTATCATTCATGCTGGACTTGAAGCATGATGAAGATAGGGATGCATCTTTTTGATTGCCAGTGCATAACTCCCCTTGTGTCACTGTGTCTGGACACTGCAGTCCCTTAATAAAAACTGGCTAACTAAATGAATGAACACATGAACGAATAATGTTTTAAAGGACTAATTACTTTTCACTACACAAAAAATTTTGTATAATTGACAATTAGTACCTGGGAAAAACACTTATGTGAGACTTAAACCATGTATCAATCCTGCACACAGTCTAGAAATCAGTGCTAGTGACACTACTCTGCAGAATGCCATGGCATGACATAAACACTGCAGGCAGAAGGTGCCACACATAGCACTGGCTCAAGCCTGGGGAATAAAGCGTTCAGCCAGAATATGATAGAATCATGTGACCTGAACCCCAATGGATGCTGGGAAGGTAGAGACACATTTTTGCCTGTTTTTTAAAAGTTTTTCTCTCATTTATCCAGCAAGTTTTTTAGCTTCATGAGCAAACAGCCATTGAACAAATACTTCCTGAGCACCACCCCTTCCCAGAACTGAACATTGAGGATACTATGTAAGATAATAATATTACATTGTAACAGTATGAGAAACAAAGCTAATATTTCTTTGTATTGAGGCCTCCACACACAAATCTGCATGGTGGAAATAAAATGTCTGAGACATGCCCCCTTTCAAGATCAGGGAACCAGTTAAAATCACTTCCTAAGCTGTCATGCTAATTTTCTCTTTTTGATGACAATGCCAGTGAAGAAAAGCATAGTGCAGTGTATCTACAGTTTTAAGTCCTTAAAAATATTTTCAGATATAAAATTGTTCTTTCAAAAAGCAGCTGCTATGACTTGGCACTCCAATGGATGCTGAATGAGTGAGACCTAGTCCCTGCCCTCAGGCACATTAGCATCTAGTGCCCTTCAGTGTGAGGGTGATTCTACATGTTTATACATAATTATCTAATTGCAAATTGTGATAAGTCCCAGCAAGTGAAGTGAAAGTGCCAAGTGGGCATTTGGTAGGGCAGGAGAAGCCAAAGGTATTTCTGAGTTGGGGTTAAACTTGTGAAAGTCGTCAAAATCCTGGTATGTTTTAAAGCCACTGGAGAGGGCAAGTTCTTAACACATTTAGAACACAGCAGAAACGAAAACTTCTCTGTAATACTCCAGAGTTGCTAGGTTTCTAGCAACTGGAATATATGCTGTAATATGGTCTGGTCCTAAAACTCCGTGAATATGTATGTCACATGAAGAAGAAGAGAAAACAACCTGCCCATATTCAAGCAGAACATTCACTCACTCCAGTTCTCTGTCTATAGGTATATCTTTGGCAAAGAGTATTCGCAAAGATTTTGAGCATTTGCAGTGAATCAGGCTTGGAGCCAAGTGTTTGTCCTGTGGTCATGCTATTTGGGATAGAGTGAGGTGCTATACACATAGAAACACTTGACCATTGGAGTGAGGACTCTGGAGTTTAGAGAGGTTAAGCAATTTACCCTGAAGTCATTCAGCCAGTAAAGGGCAGAGCTGGGATGAACACAGAAGTCGGCTTGAAGGTTTCCACTGCCAAAATCTAGGAAATTTTGATTGTCAAAATAATATAATTATTTTGTCAAAATAATATAATATAATATTCATATATTATATTATTAATTATATATTATCATATATTATATATTTATATATTATTATACATTATTTATCATATTTATATATATATTTAATAAATATTATATATTTATTATATATTATATATTTATTATATATTACTATGTATTATATTATTTATTTATATATAAATAAATAATATAATACATAGTATTATATTATTAAATATATAAATAATATAATATTTTGTCAAAATAATATAATTATAATATAATATAAGAATACCCTACAGGGAAAAGACAAACAAATCTAGAAATCTGTATTGATAAAAATAAATAAATGGGAGAGAAAGGGAAGCTGTTTCTTAGAGTAGAATGCCAACTTGCTTTTCCTTTTTTGGCATTGAGGATTGAACCCAGGGCACTTTACCACTGAACTACCTCCCCAGACCATTTTATTTTTTTGAGATAGGGTCTCCCTGAATTGCCCAGGCTGGCCTTGAATTCGTTATCCTCCTGCCTCAGTCTCCCTAGTTGCTGGCATTGTAGGCGTGAGTGGCTATGCCCACCTGGTACAAAAGCCAACTAATAAATATACTGGGGATAATGGAGTCAGGAAATTATTTGTCAATTCATAGAAATAATTATTAAAGTGGTGGATGTGGTAGATGAGAAACAGAACATATACATTGTCTATTTTTCCCAATTACCTACAAAAGGGAAAGAAACATTAGATATCTTTTTAATAAAATGATTACCATTAACATCATCTGTAAGGGGAAAATTGGCATCATTTGCCTTTTTAATCACA